>JAOEHI010001625.1:0-12431 GCA_025447815.1 Percopsis transmontana
AAAAAAGAACTATGAACTAGTTAATTTTTGGAACTGTGAACTTAGTTCAAAATTTTGAAGTATGAACTATGAACTGAGCTAGTTCATTTTAAAATGTGTGAACTGAACTTTGAACTAGTTCATGTAGAAAATCACTTTCCCATCACTGTCTATCGGGATGTCAGGTGAGTGTCTTTTGTTACCGTTATATTTCTACTCAGTTAGCTACTATTTAGGTTAGCTTCAAGTTGGCTAGCTGTTTACTATTACTATGGAGACCAACAGCTGTAGTGCAGAGGAGGGCTGCAAAAAGAAGTATAAATACCTTCAAGACAGATATGCTAAGGAGAGGCATCAGGAACAACTAAAGAAGAGTGGATAAACCAAAAAGGTACATAGCGGTGCTCAGCTTCTTTGAGCCCCATTTTAAAGAGAGAGATCTTCCACCTCCAACAATTGTTTACTAAGACTAGCATTGGGCTGTCATTTAATTTAACTGAAATATCACCAGCCCTATCATATGAACATAGGATCGGTTGACCTTAAAATACATTATTTTGTGACATTATAATTATGTTTTCTACAGATTTTGGAGTGTGAGGAAGAGATGCTACCCACAGAGACTGCTCCATCGCCTCCCAAAGAAGTCTGCCTTACCACCAGTCACAGTAAAGGGAAGCAAACACCAGCACCCGCACCAGGCCTGAGCACATACCAACTGTCTGTCCTCGATGCTCTCAACAACGTGACAGACGAAGAAGAGCACTTTCTCATTTCTCTGGCACTGTGAGAAGGCTGTCAAATCATCAGATTCCATCAGATTCTACTGGAGTTAGAATTTGGGTGAGAGAGATTTTAATCTCTCCCTCTCTCTCTTTTTCTCTCTCGCTCTCTCTGTTTGTACTAAAGACACTGTTAAAAACTGACATGTTTGCAACGTAAAAGGGAGGAGACACATGGATCAAGTAGATCTACATGGAGCAAGTAGATCCATTACATACATATTTATTAAAGGCACATTATTAATCACTTGTCTGAGTAATGGGTGGCTCTCAAAAGAGCCTTTGGTGTTCAGTGGATGTTCATAGGATTCTGTCCTGTCATGGCTCTCTGCATTCAGCAGAGGAGAAGTAGCTGTTGAAGATGTTTCTTACAGCCGCTGCTTGGGGGCGTTGTTGCTGCCAACTCTGGGGATGCTCTGCACTGCACCCTGTGGCTCCGATGACGCAGATGGTGAGTGGGGAACATTGTGCAGTATACAGGTGGGGAAAATTGTGGGGAAAATTGTGCAGTATACAGGTGGCCTTTACGACACACTCCACTACCTCAGGTGACACTCCGAGAACCCTCCTGTACAGCCTCCATTGGTTTGCCAATATACCAAATATACAGAGAGAAAGCCGTCCCAAAGGCAGAAGTAGCCAGGATGCCGCCGTCACTGCTCCTACTGTAGGCACAGACATCCATTAAAGAAAACTTTAGTGAGCATCCACTATAGCCAAGAGTGCAATGGAAAAACTGCCCCTATAGTTCCAATACTGGCTGCCACTGGAGGGAGAGCCTGGATGGTAACATGTTTCCCATCCATTGCATCCATTCAGTTTGGGAATGCCCATATCCTTGGAAGTCGTCTGCTGTTGTTCTCCAGGCTTCAGCTCCGGGAATAGGCATGTATTCTTCCACTAAGCAGTTCCAAATTGCATCACACACATACTGCACACAATTCTTCCAACAGCGCAGAACCCCACTCTGTAACTGAATGCAATTGTCCTAAAGGAGTCCCCCTGTTGACAGATGCAGAACAACCTTTCCTGTCAACATAATCACAATACCCATCACCTGGTGCACGAACAGGGATATGTGAGCCATCTATTGCTCCATACACGAGGTGTTTTGTGTGCCTAATAATTGTGCTGTGCAATCTGCAGTGCCTCATGCACACTCCGGCAAAGGGATGTACTGCCTCATCAGTTTGAGCATATGGCCTGACACACGTCATATACACATCTGTTTTGCTCACACCAAAAGTCTCAGCTACTAACCTGTACTCTGCACAGGCAGGCAGTTTATAAAGATCAATGGCTATGTGCTCCTCGGTTGGAACTTGCTCCCTCGGGCGAGATACGGCATGCACACGAGGGGTCCTATTGCGTTACATAACTCATCAAATGTTAAGCGGGTCATTCGGATGTTTGATTAAACACTACCACAGCGGTGGATGCAATCAAAATCCCTGTGCCAACACTCAGATCTTGAAGATCCATCGCCATGTTAAGTTGGAATAACTATCACGAGAAGAGAAAACCCAGCTTTAATCGCAAACAATCACTCAATGGAACACGGACCATTTGGAATTGTTGACTTTGTTTTTTACCATGAAGGAGCATAACCTTAAAACTGCTTAGGGAAACTTTTTTTATCAAAAAGTGAACCTTTCCTTTAAGCCAAACAAAAATCATTTGGCGAGATGTGACTATTTGGCATGGCTGCTTAGTCCATATTTAAGAATCTCAACTTAGTTGTTCTTTTTTCTGATGTAAGGAATAATTTTATCTTGAATGGAAGCCCTTTTTATTGGACCACCTTAAACGAATGAGAAAACGTGGGGATGATTGTATCAACACAGGAAATTGCTGTCAGCGCTAACTAAAGTAGTAAAAGTAGTAAATTGGCGCCGTGTTGCGACTCTTTCGTGTTTTTTGTGTTTATGCTATTATTTTATGTGATTTAGGTTACTCCTGTTCTATTGGACATAAAGAATTAAATTAACTTGCGTTTTACAACAAGAAAAATGCAACCACACTGTATAACTTGAAGTGTGAATGATAACTTTGATTATTGTAATTACTAAACTGTTTTAAGGAGTAAATGATAAACCTTTGAGTAATGTTGTGCAAATGCATAGGTAAAGTAACCTTGTTACATGACTGTCCTTATTCTAAGAGAACTATCTACTTATCTACTTGCAAAACTGGTGGTTAACCGGTTCAACTGTTGACAAATGTACTAATTGTAAGTTGCTTTAAATAAAAGCGTCTGCTAAATGCTGTAAATGTAAATGTAAAATGTATTGTTTGTTGTCTGTGTTGCACCTGGGAGGTGATGCAAATGGTGTGGATTGTGGCTGAGAAAACAAGGGACCAAGCTTTTATCTTTATAGTTTAAAACTGGCTAATGTTCAGTTTCTGGACAACAATTTAGATGAACTAGGGATCAAAGTCAAAGTCAAAGTCATTGTATTTATCATATGCACCGAATAACACAGGATCATTCTGTACAGAGAAATTCTTATGACATGGCACGCAACATCTACGCAGTAGGCATTAAGCTTAAGTTAAGCAAACCAAAAAACAAAAAGTTAACAAGTTAAAGAGCCCAACAATATAACTATAACAAAGATAAGAATATAGTAAGTATACAAGAAACATTTAGCAGCAATCCTGATAAAAAATAAAAATATATATACAGTATATACAAGCAATGTGCAGTATGAGCGTACATTCAAATAGCTGTTATAAATCTTACAAATGTTATAAATACAGAGGTAGTGTCTGTGAATGGCTTAGAGTGCCTATGAATGGTGCATATAAAGTGTGCTGTTATACATTAGATGTAGAGGATGAAAGTGACCAGAGCATGTCAGTGACCATGTGATCAAATATGATCAGTGCATTGGTGTCAATGTTGTTGAGGAGCCGTATGGCCTGAAAAAAAATATATATATTTTTGGTAGTCCGTGACTTGATGCTCCGGTAGGGTCTACCCGACGGCAGCTGTGTGAACAGACCATAACCAGGGTCACTGTGGTCCTTTATGATGTTCCTTGCTTTCCTAAGGCATTGCTTGTGATAGATGCCTTGCATGGAAGAGAGATGGCATCCGATTATACGTTCCGCTGACTTTCTTTACGATCAGCAGCGGAGCAGCTGCTATACCAGACAGTGATGCAGCCTGAGAGGTTGCTCTCAATGGTGCACCTATAAAAGTTGGTGAGTGTTTTAGCAGACATGCCAAACTTTTTGAGTCTTCTCAGGAAGTATAGGCGCTTTTGGTTTTTATTACCGAGTCTGCTTGTCTGGACCAATTGAGGTCATCTTTGATGAACACACCGAGGAACTTGAACTCAGAGACTCTCTCCACTTCAGCTCCATCCGTATATGCGGACATGGTCCCCCCTCTGACGCTTTCTGTAGTCCACGATCATCTCCTTAGTTTTGCTGACGTTGAGAGAGAGGTTGTTGCCCTGGCACCAGGTAGCCAGGTTGCTAACCTTCTCTCTATATGCGGTCTCATCATTGTTGGAGATGAGACCGAGGATGGTGGTGTCGTCCGCAAACTTTAGTATGATGTTGGAGCAGTGTGTGGCCACACAGTCGTATGTGAACAGCGTGTACAGGAGGGGACTGAGCACGCAGCTCTGAGGGGCAGAGGAGGTGATGTTGCCCATTCTCACCACCTGGGGTCTGCTCGGCAGGAAGTTCAGGATCCAGTTACACAGGGAGGTGTTAAACCCTGATCTTGGGGATGAGCTTAGCATGCACAATTGTGTTGAATGCTGAGCTGTAGTCCTCAAACAGCATCCTCACGTATGTGTCACCTGTTTCCAGGTGGGAGAGGGCGATGTGTGCCGTCAGTGTGATGGCATCATCTGTCGATCTGTTAGGGCGGTAAGCAAATGGAAGGGGGTCCAAGGTATCAGGAAGAGTGGAGCAGATGTAGGTTTTGACCAGCTGCTCAAAGCACTTCATGATGATGGAGGTCAGTGCTACTGGGCAGTAGTCATTTAAGCAGGTGATGGAGGGTTTCTTAGGTACTGGGACAATGGTGGTCTGTTTGAAGCAGGAGGGGAACACAGACTGTTTTAGGGAGAGGTTGAATATGGAGGTGAATACCTCTGCTAGCTGGTCAGCGCACCCTCAAGGCCTGGAATACATTCAACAGTGGAGATTGATTAGATTTTGGTGATAAATTATCGCCACAGTTGGGAGAGAACTGTTTCCCTGTGTTCTTCCCGGCCCCTCCCTTGCTCCGTCCTGCTTCCAATGTATGGCCCTTCCTGTCTCCTCGTTTCCCAATCACCGCCCTCACCTGTTTCCTGTTCCCCAATCATCCCTAGTGTATTTAGTCTGTGTTCTCCCCTGTCTCTGTGCTGGTTCTTCAATGTCACTGATGTGGGATCTATCTGTGTTTCCTGGACTTGGAGTACATTGTGTAGTAAGCTTCTTTGTTTTGTAGTTTTTGCCCTTGCCTAGCTCCTTTATTATTCTTTATGTGTTTTCCTGTTTTATTTCTATATTAAAACACCTCTTGAGTATCACTCCTGCCTGTCTGCCTGTGTCTGCGCCTGGTTCAATATTACACAACCCCAGACAAGAAGGTTCCTGTGGTCTGTCAAGACCGTGAACGGCTCTGGAGCACCCTCCAGCCAGTGCTTCCACTCCTCAACTGCAATTTTTACCGCCAGGGGGTCTTACGTTACGTTGTAGCTCAGTGGGGGAGAGCTTCTTAGAAAAGAAGGTGCAGGGGAACATCTTGGGGAAAACTCCCCTGCCGCTGAGAGAGGACAGCCCCAACCCCCAACTTAGATGCGTCCACCTCCACCACTATGAATGGCAGGTGAGGGTCCGGATGGCTGTGGTGAAACGCCTCTTCAGTTCGCAGGACGCTTCCTCCGCTTCACTGCTTCAACAGTCTTTTTAAGGCTGCCCTTTAACATCGATGTGAGGTGATGCAGCTGTAGTTCCCGATGAACCGATGGTGAATGTTGGCAAACCCCAGGAACTGCTGCATCTGTTTGATGGTCGTCGGCGTGGGCCACCACCTGACTGACTGGACTGACTTCCATATATGAACCATGCTGATTGTTCAGGAGGAGGGGTTGAGTGGTGTGAGAATTAGAATTAGAATTAGCTGTCATAGGACACTTTTATCCAAAGCATGCCTATCCTGTATCCCTTGTGAGCATAGGAGTCCTGAAGGGGGAAGAGTAGAGGGCCACTCCGGACACAAATCAAGTGTGTCCTTTTTTTTAAAAATAACATTGAGCATTATCATGTATACTGTATATAATTATGTACATTATCATCCAACAAAAAACATTAAACCACATTCATTTCTTGACCCCTCTTGTATGGTGTCTATACCCCTCACTCTAAAGAATCTAAAAATACAGTACTATTACAAAGGGTTAAACCTAGTTTAACCTAAATTAGCGGTGCTTTTCTATTAAAGGCTGTGTCTCTGCATCAAGGTGTCCCTATCACCAGCGTTTTTTGCTGATAGAAAAGATTATTCTGCCATTGTAAATGAAACAGATGGGGATCAGTACACCTAGGCTAAGCCAGGAGGCATCTTGAAATGAAATAAAGCAATCCATGGAGTCACTGAACCTTGAAAAATCCATCAGTTTAAATGGATTCCTGACTGAAATGTCATTGTGTCAATCAATACGGTGAAACGGATACCCTTGTTTCATTAAGTCATCCCAGGACCTGTGGTTGTGGAGTGGGACAATCAAACATTATTCTTATGAAACAAATGGCTGTAGTAATTTTATTTTATTCATGTAAAATACCATTCCACAGACACAGAGGAACATTGGGTGAAAATGGGATATCATCAATACATGTTACATAATATTGTTTTTGCAAGGTGTGTTTTGAAGTAAAATAGAATTATAACATTCAATAGACTATCAACATATTCACAGTTCCTTTCATCTGTAAAAAGAAAATAAATATTGACTTTTATTTGTACATTTGACTCTGTAATAAACATTTTTCATGGTCAAGGTTTTGTGTAAACATACAATGCCACATACAAATGTCTCAAACAACAAGGCAACAACTCAAATAATGTATCAATGCTATATTCTTCAAATACATTCCTCCCTCTGTATTGATATTTAACTACAAATAGATCAAATAGATCTTCTATGAGATAAACTATGAAACACTTCTTTTTTAATACAATAGTAAATATATATATAGATATTTATACACACAGTAAAGGTAGATAATCGATAGATTAATCATCCAGTGATTCTTAGGGGGGTCCCAACCCACACTTCATGTCCGGAAATAGATGATACAATATCATTTGTCAATTACTCAATGTCAATTGATTGAATTTTATAGGATCTGATAATGATACTCCTTGTCACACCACACACACACACACACACCACTTGTTTGGTAGTGTTTCATAGCCATGTTTTATCTTCATTGCTCACTGCAGAATATAGATATCTCAATTTTCTTGCATTTTATATGCACTGTTGCCTTATGTGTCAATACATAAAAAACATTAGAAATAAATAAATACTTGACAGTTTGTGAAAAAAGATAATAGTCAATTACTAATTGCTCTATCCTATAACATTATCACAAAAATAGAAAAATCTACGTTCGACTGTAAGTCTTAACTATACGACTTGAAATGAGTGAACAATCATGGCGGTGAGTTGTTGTGTGCTATAGCGCATTTTAAAGTGCAATATGGAAACAAAGGTATTTGTTAGAGGAGTACATTTATTGTGCTCCTCCACCCACTTGACACTTTTGACAAATTGCCCGGGTGCATCAGATAATTGCTATCCTGTCTGGCTCTGGGCGATAGGATATTCAAATTTTGTTGCCTCTGTGAGGCACTTATGAAAAGCTGCCAATAGCGATTCTTTAACATGATTTTTTAAACTTGTGAATTATTTAGATTTAGATTGTTGTTGTTTTTTGTATCAAGGGTATAAGGTACATGCCTCCATTTGTAAATCAAGGAGTGTACCTTCAACAATAGTTCTGCATTTCTAACATTTCCTGGCCAATAAAAATTTTTTTTATATTTATACAGTATGTTAAAAATATCTATCAGCTTATAAATTTGTCCTGCCAATTGTTTACTAAGCTCACCCATGGAACGGTGCATAGTTGTGCTAGGTGTTTCACAGTTTCACATCACAGGTGTTTCCGTACAGTCCTTTCAAAGCTTTGGTTGAAGTTGGCATGGTATGTATACTTTACAAATTGCAAGTGACACACCTTAGCCGAATGCATGCACGACACTCTAAACTACTTCGAATTAGCATTGTCAAGTATTAATGCTTTATTGCAATCACTCACATCGTTTGGTGTAGGATCTGGGTCGCCTCTGAGTGACTATCGTTGGTCAGATCTTTGTATTTCACTGCACAAGTAAACTCGGTATTGCCATAGCCTTGCCAGAATATTTGAATTGTTTAAAAAGTGCACTGGTAAATTATGTGTAATTAATTACCTAGATGGTAAGTAGATCAACTGGTTATTTGTTCAAAGCGATGTTTCATTTACGTACATATATATTGCTCTGTTGCAATGCATTTAGACTCAGAGCAACCTGCAACTGAGAAACGCTTTCCATCACATTTGCATCGCTATTACTTAATGAATCAATTTCGATGCATATTCTTTGAATGGCTGAGTGGCTTATAATGAGACTAACTCGTTATGTTTGCTGGCTGATAGTGGTGCGAGAGGGTTTTGCAATCGTTTTGCTCAAAAGTTCTATGAGTATTGTACTGAAGCAGCCCTTCTGGTTCATGCTAGCTGAAGGAGTGTGTTGGGTTGCGATCGCTGATGTACCCCGCACCAACCAGAATTGGTCACAGTTGTTGTTAGGTAATTGAAACAGCTGTTACACAGTCATAATGAAGGATACACTCATAAGAACTTCTACAAATGTGTCAAGACAACTTGTTTAAATCCATGCATTTCATGCATAGATGTAGGTCACTCGATTGGGCCTGCAAAGACCCTTCATAGAGACATCTTACCGAACAGTGTCAGCTGTGTGTCCAGCAAGTCTCTAGTCAATTAATTAATTAATTAATTAATTCCTTCAATTAATTCTTACCTTTTCATTAGACTAATGAATAGAATCTCCTCTAAAACACATTTACACAACAATACATTTAATTGTCCCCTTTCAGTCCAGTGTAGTCTTAAAGTAGCATTAAACTTTTGTTAAACCCTCGACTCTGTAGCTTCCTTACCTCAATATTAACTCCTCACACTGACGTTGGGCAAAAAATAATCCATAGTTTGCAGGCCTGAACCAGGTCAGTATTTTTTCTCAAAAACATACTTCAAAAATGTCTACAAAGCTAATAGGCACATTAGAAGTATGTTTCTGGTTAGCACCTACTGCAAACGAGGGGTTCAGCAAAATTCATGCTGAATTTCAGCAGGAAGACTTTATATTGAGAAGCTACAGAGTCAAGGGTTTGACATCGGTGACTAACTGGGTTGATAAATAGCTGGAAAAGCATGTATTGTAATCTCACCAGTACAGTTACTGTTAGTGGCTTAAAAAAAACAACTCATCTTCTTAATTCACCTGTCAAGAATAATTCACCTGACAAGATTGTTTTTTGTTTTTCGACATGCAATGTTTCAGAACTTTACTTGGCCGTCTAACTGTTTCTAGAAGCTTAAATGCATTAAGTGTCTTTCAAAAACTTAGTTTACTGAGGATTTGTTTAAACATATCTAATGTTACACTGTTACCTACCGGCAATTTCTATTCCCCATCAATTCTTTCAGTTACATTTTCACCCTATTTTAGGTCTCTCCACAACCCTGTGTAGGCTTAGGACACATTTTCTGCCACAGGAATGCATACTCTCGTTCCATAGTCCCCTCATAGTCTTTACATTCTTCTATTTGAAATAACTACTCTACTGTACACTGGACAAATGCAACCACTGGACACTCACTACTCTCTACAGCTGCAACATTACTGTATGTCACATGTCAAACACACATCACTAGTGTGTTTGACATCACTAATACTGAATGGTAAACATACTACAGAGAGTGATATGTACTATATAGTCAGCAGTTCTTTGTCAGTATTCCACAGCCTTAGTTTATTAACAGATGTCTTGCAGCATGCGTTTCTATGAAGACTCGTAGAATCCATTACATTGGCTATATATACCCTGTTGTCCTGTTTTATGGGGAAGTTGTGTATGTCTAGCCAATGCCTCCAAGACCACTTCCTGTAATGTTGCGCGTTTAGCAATTTCAGTGACTCCATAATTTTAATCGCGATTGGTGGAGCTTTATCTTCGGTCCTTCACGGTGGCGTTTAAGGCAGCGTACTCTGCTACACCTACTTCATGCCGCTGCGCAACACCTGATTGGCTGCGATGAGCATCACGCTGATGATAAAAGCAATCGCGAAAGCGCATATCAAGCTCTTCCGCACACACGTCTGCTTGACCTGCTGTGTAGGGCTTGAACCTATAATCAAATTGAGAGAGAGAGAGAGAGAGAGAGAGAGAGAGAGAACTATATTCAGCCATGGATCCATTGAATCAGATCTTATATATTGCTTGAAAGACATCTGATAGTCATTTCCAAAAGGGAGAGCTAGTCATAAAAAACTGAATCTATGTGAACACAATTATAAGGAATACTCTCAGTTTTCACACCTGTACGGTACATAATTGCATCTAGATTGCAATGGTGATTGCAGTCATTTTCTGTTCAAATGATTGACTGGTGGAAATGAAGGACGGGATTTTTGGTAGTTAGTAGTGCAGTTAGAGGAAGTGTTTAAATAGAGCCAGTGTACATGTGCGGTAGCGAGTTGGACGCAGATGTCGAGAAGCCTGCATCATATCTACTGGTAGTAGCCTATACAGTATTCTGAAGTTAATCCAGTTTGTTGGAGTCATATTTAATTTTTTGACTATGTGCTATTTGCTGACATCAGTAAATGTCCAGGATCTCCAAAAACGATATTTCAAATTTGAAATGAAATGCATTGTACTGTACTTTTGTTGAACTTTTGCTAAACCATTGATCTGAATTTACTCAGGCAGCAACAAAGCGCCATTCTTTTCAATGAGCGCCTGGCGACATAAAGAAACTAGTGGCTGGTGACAAAGCTCAACCAAACATTTCAACTCAAATTTTCAGTGATAGTGTGGTGACAAGGCAATCAGATGGAACATATGTCTATCTGATGTACTCCCTTTGTAAAACCTCTTGGCGTTCTCTCCAAAAGTGGAGAAACTGATTGTTGCAGTAGCCGATTTTCCTGTAACATGTCCATGTAACCCTTTTTTACTGGGACAATTAAAAAAATAAATTAAGGGTGGAGCAGATTTCTGAGGTTGTAGGAATCTCTAGTGAGGTCTATTGAAAGAATCAGGTGAATCACTATTTGAATTCTATATTAGATAACACCATTCATTGACTGACAATAGAATGAATATCTTAATATACGCAATGTATTAGTAAATCAATTATTTTGATCATATTATCTCCACTTAGTATTTATTTAAAGCAACTATGTGGAGGGGTTTACTGAGATTATATTCCTAGGTTTCAATAACTTTACTGAAATCATTATGGCCTGGGTTGAAAGTTTTTGCATCCATTATTGACTTCCATTGTTTCTCAAAAACATATGTCTAACATGTCTACACAGCTGCTCAATATCTCTACTGGTAGTATGAATTCTCAAGTTACTTCAGTTTGTAGAATTAAATCGTTTTTTTATTGTTTAATTTAACATATATTTAGGTTTTAAGATACTTTAAATTATATTATACAATAAAAAACATAAGTAAGTTGAGAATACAGTCTACCAGTACCAGTAGAAGTATGTTCAGACTTCACGGGTCAAGGGTTTATCAAAAGTTGATATCTGCTGTACGCTTCTCGATTGAGTTATATCACCCCAGCTTGTTTGCAACACAACTGTGTGAGTGTGAGATGAAAAGTGTTTGAAACAAAAACGACTAGCCCTTCCCACACCTTAAAACCTAAATTGCGTAGTTAAAAAGTTTTCGTGGTTTTACCTTTCACTTTAAATAAATTAAAACCTCAATATTAACCATGCTTTGAACAAAAGGTTGGTGTTTTGTTTTTGTTATTTCTTGGTGTAGCCGTGCATTGCACAAAGTAGAAGTGCTTCTTTCTTACTGTCTATATCCACCTGGCAGTCCTCTGGGTTTTCTATGTGGTTTTCCTCTGTCATAATGATGTTCTCGATGTCCTTCATGGACAGGTGGTCGCAGAATGTATCGTACAGGAGCCTCTTCAACTCCTCTACTGTCAGCTTCTGCATATCACACTAAACACACACCAACACACACTTGTTAACATACTCTACTCCACATATAACACACATAATAGGACAAGAGTGATTTATGAACAAAGATAGATTAAACACAAACAGACACGTCCACATGTACATGGAGACACCAACATACATTTGCTTACACATAGCTTAGCTTTCACGTAACTGTTCATGTGTTTGTTTATGTTAGTTTTGCCCTTTGTAATTTACATATATATATATATATACACATACATACACATATATATATATATATATATAAATCGAAACCAGCCCAGGCGTGAAGGTTTGTACACGGCCCTACAGTAGTCGGGAGAAGTCAAAAT
>JAOEHI010001626.1:0-12431 GCA_025447815.1 Percopsis transmontana
CTCTCTGTGTCTCTGTCTTCCTCCCTCTTGCATCTTTTACCCTCCAAAACAGTCAAACGATTATTAATTAAAACAACAAAAAAAACGTCCTCATTTACCGGATGCCAAGATAAGTCTTATCCCTAGATAAGTCCATACACTCACCAGGTCGAGTTCATTGCAATGTCACATGTAAAAAAAACACACACCCTGTCTTTGACGAGGCAGCTGCTTGCCAAGAGAAAGTTGTGACTAGCATGACTGTGGAAGAAATAAATGGCTTCTCTGTCCTGGACGTGGAGCCGTACAGTCACAAGACAAATGGGACAAACGAAGATTAAACGTCTAAATTCGTGATTCTGAGATGACACTGAGATGAGATTCATCTTTATTGTCATTGCACAAAAAGTGCTAGAATAACATAATGTAGTTTAGCTTTATCTACATACATGCAAATGGCCATATTATAATAATCGGTATATTGAATAGATACTGAACGTTTCAGACGTTGAAACATTGTGTGGGTGGGTGATTTAGAATGGGGGCTTCTCACTTGCGTAGTGGGGCCTGGGCTCTGTGCGACTTTCCATTCTGTAGGAAGTTGAAATGTATGCAACCATGTCACAGGGACAAATCTCGTTTATTTAAATTGCTGAATCAAGTGATTCTGCCTCCGATAAAACACTGGGACCACAGAAGCCTAATCACAACATTGCTAAAGAGGGATTTCCCAGGTTAATGTTACGGGTTTTGCGTTTTTAATTAATCTCTCCTCTAAAGTTCGATGATGGTTTCATTAATCCTTTATAAGCCTCTGTGGTGTCAGTCATGTTGGCACTAAGCAAGGAGCACTACAGCGCTAAAAGGGCCTATTTTGGGTTCATTTGCGTAGAACTTTTACGGATTTGTCATGCAATTAGTCATACCCATGTTGACAGTTTACTGGATGACGTCATGTATATAGGAATATAGGAATATAATGCACGCATGCGATTCAAAGAGGCAGGGCAAAGCATATAATGTATGATTTCTATTTTACAGATTATATTAATTTATATATAAAATACAGTATGCAGCGTGTGTGTATCTATATACACACACACACATTAAATATTATATGTTTATTCAATTGTCCTTATCGTATTCTAGCATTCAGGCTGTAAGACAAGTTAACTATTTATTTGCATCTTGAGATAGTGATATTCTTTGTAACCAATTCTCATAATGAATAAAGACACCATAATATGCATATGAATGGTGTGACAGCCTCTCAATTTATAATTCAGATTTTGTGGGATTGCGAGTGCAGAGGTGGGGTGGGGGGGATGGGGGTTTGAGACCTTTATTTTTAATTATTCATGTGGATGAAATTATTCCTTTCATACTATAGTCATTCTCCAGAGAACCGTCATCCAAATTTAATAGAGGAGACGGAGATAACAATTTGGTTTAATTCATTGTGGAAGCAGTCCAAATCCAAAAAGTGGGGCTATGTATGTGCGTTTGCATGGCTAACTAGGGCAAGGTAGAATGTTTTAATCTATTAAAGGAATCTATTAAGACTTTCACTTGTTTGTTTGTTTTTATTAATTTTGTTAAACCGGAATTCAGCCAATTTTGACCTAATTTTCCCTCCTCTTTCAAATGTGATTGTTTGAGACCAAAATCGAATGAAACATTATACTCTGTTAGACTCCACAGAGTATAATGGAAACAAACGATCTCTAACTCACCCAAAACGTGTGTATTTTAAGTTTGTACCATTAACGCTATAAAAATATCCCAGTATATATGTATGTATATATATGTATATATGTTTATATATACATATATATACCCCAGTATTTTCATGTTGTGATGAGAGATTCAGCCGTAATTTGCTTCCTGTAGGGTATAAATGTGTTCTGGTACGGTGCACGCTTATACAGTGTATTGTAATGTCTACGTGTCTGAACAATGACAAACAAAGAAGTGGATTATGGCTTTTATATATTTTTTTGTTTACTACCGAGAAGCAGTAGTAGTATGGTAATGATCCTATATTTACTCTTATATCGGCTCATTATCACATCACTCATGACTCAGCACTAACAAAAGATCAAAGGTGTAAAGAACACATCATATACAGTATATTGCTTGAATAAATATTGTGTTATTGTACTACTGAAATGCATTATTAATTCGTGGGTTAGCGTAGATGTTTTGCTCCTCATGGCCCTTTTTGATCTTGGCAGTTCTCATCTCAGCCTGCCAAGCCACTGCCGTGCCTGGCTAGTGCAGTCCATGCAGAGCCCCGCTCTCTCGTCTATCCGTCTTTAAGGACAAAAGGGAGCTTTTTTTCTGTACTCCCCAAGCCCACGCCGAGCTCCCCTGCCAATCAAGACGCAGCGATCGAATTAGCGCCAGGTCCGCTTGCTCGACATCCGCTGGACGACAGACAGATAGAGATTAGGCGAGTGTGAAGTTCACCCTCGCTCACAACTCCTCACTCGCCTCTCAAAGGCACCTCAGAGGAAAACAGGCTCATTGCCTGACAGGCTCTGAATCGCACGGCCTGTGCAGAATGCAAACTAGCCGGATGCCCACCTCTGCTTCCAGCTCTACGGGAGTACAGAAAATACACACTTGATGCATTTACATTCACACTTACAGCATTTAGCAGACGCTTGTATACGAAGCGACTTACAATCACTACTTCTGTCAACAGTTGAACCGGTTAACAGTCTTCTTGAATAAGGACAGCATCATGTCATCATGGTTACTTCACGTACGCATTTTTCAGTATACATTACTCATTATATTCCTATAAAAATCACCATTCAATCCCTAAAAAAGTCATTAATTGCTGGCAGCCTAAATACTGGCAAGTGCTTATTATTCTAAAAGCTGATCTAAATGAGTAAAAAATAGGATTTTTTATTTATTTATTTTTTTAAAGGAAAGGAGGATGGACAGAGGATAAAGGATTGTTATGGAGGATTTCTGTTTCTGTGTGCTTTTCTGAGTGCTATGAGGTAGAGAAATCGGTGGTTGAGGTACCAAGTTGGATGATGCCTTCTCAATGTTGTATCAATGCTACTGCAATTTCTACTGGAGCCCCTGGAGCTAGATTGAGTTTATGAGATAATTCTACACACAGGATATAGCCTATAGCACAGTATTATGGAAAGACATTCTATAAGTCTATAATATGACGGGGCAAGCAAACCTTCTTCTTTGATTTTAAGTGAGTCAGTTTGGCTCATATGGTTTATACACCTTAATAGGGTCATGAATGAAATCAGATAGCTAAATTTGTGTCATCGGTAAATCTATGTACTTCAAACTTTTGTCTCAAACTGCTCTGAAAGCAGGTCCCCGGCACAGTCGTGCTTCTCGCAGCCTGAAGGAAGTTTTGCAGATGTTGAAATCCACCCAGTTCTGTGTGACGCAGCCAAGAGTGGAGCATATCACGCTGGGAGCACACACGAGAAATGCTTTAGAGAACAAGACAACAAACACCCTCTGGCTCAACAAACAGTTTAGAAGGCGTCTCTTCCATAAGACAAGATGCTTTTCCTGTTTTCTTCCATTCCTCCAAACAAAACCAGGAGCTGCATTAATGTTCCAATAGATTACGATGATTTTAACAGAGCGGGCAGGTAATAAAGAGGGCGTACTTTTTAAACTGATTGGTTTTAGCTTAAGATGTCCATGAATTGAATTTAAAGGAGATGTGTTTATCTTTGTTTTGATACTGTGTTGTTTGGACCATTTACACTCTGTATTGCAGTAGACGTTAAACACAGCCCCGTTGCATTCCTGTGAGCAGAAATATTGTTCTACCAATGTAAAAAATATTAACCATGAAATGTATGAAAATTCATATCGCCATTCATGTCATATCGCCATTCATGTCATATCGCTGTGATTTATACTCTGTGTACCAATAACTTGAATGAGTGATATTATATTGTGGCCATCTTTTGGCTTGATTTTTCAGTCTATTCCACTTCAGCAGGGAAGACCTTATATGGGTCATTAAATTGAAAGTGGATCTGTTGGTGAACCGCGGTGAGAAATATCTAAGCTGCTGAGCTTTGCAATATCAAGCTCCACATATTGCTTATGTGGAGTTTTTGGTATGTAGGCATTAATGTTTTTCAATCATGAACAAACTGGCTTTTCTGTTAGCCCGTCAAAGCTGGCGGAGAAGGATTTGGGTACAGCAGTTTAAATCTATAATACGGTCTACAATAGCCCTGATTTAAGCTGTTTGACACCAGCAGCAGGATCTCTTAAGTTGAACATGCTTGTCCATTACACAATTAGCAGAAATGGGTAAAAATAAACTCCTCAATTTCTGTATGTCGGCTATTGCTGCTAGCAGTAGGGAGGCCGTCTGTACCTTGAAGCTCTTTTAAGCCACTGTAAAATGTGATACAAACTACAGGATTTACTGTATGTGTCTGTTATTAAATGGTGTTGCTGTTATCTTTGCAACACAAACAAAAAAGGCATGGTTTAGTCTCAAACACAAGGAGTGAAATGTTAAAATTCACCCCATAGTCCGGGTTAGTTGTAACATACCCTGGGGTGAAATGTAACATATAATAATAATGTTAAATATTTCCCCATCCATTACATTGCCACCAATATAAATTTCTAACTTTCTCCTGACTTATCCTTACCAATATACCAATTCCTAACTGCTTTACTCATGTGGACACAGTCCATAATATGCATTTGCAGCCCTCATCAGATTATAGGCATTTTTCCAGTGCAGGAACTTGGGGCACTTTTCAGGTGGTGCAAATGTTTCAAGGAACGGAATATAAAACATATAAATACAGATATTTCGTTTGAGGTAGGTTGTAAGATTTTCATTGTTGTTAACTAACCCAGACTCTTGTAGCCCTGAGCTTACTACCTTACAGCTAACAGCTAGATGTTCAGCACTTACAACTTTGATGAAAGATGTCTACATAGACACACAATAAACATGATTGAATAAGGACATGTGGAATATTTGTATCTTGTTTCTGATTGGAAATTGACAAAAACTGATCCCTGACTATCCCTGGTCTCCCTAAAATAGCCAGCTGCACTGTAGGGACCATTACCTCTAACACTGTGCTAATGACTACTTTACCGTCTTTCACTGAGCGGTATACAAAAGGGAAGTGAAACAAATAAAAAGAAAGAATGTAGAATGTAAGAACAAAAGAGTAAGAAAAACAGTCAGCTGCAGCGCTAGAGATGCTATCAAACGATAACAGGTGTCAAACATCTCTGGCTGTATCTGACTGCGTTTTTTCTGTAGACTATAGAATACCAAATGTTCCCACACATTACATTTGTATTACTGACATAAAAAAACATCTGATTGATATGCAAGAACTGATCTTGACATTCAGTAATTGTAAGAACTTGGATTGTATTGGATTTTCATTATAAACTCTGAATGCTAACACCATTTTCATGTAATCCTATGAGGGAATTAATCTATCGAAACCATTGTTTGACAGCCCCCTAGTAATAATTGAAAGATATGTTCATTAATGCTCAATCTCTGCTGACCTTCACGTGTCTGAAAGTAACGCATGGTCTGAATGTTTCATTTGAGTTCCGTCTAAATAAAATTTAAAGGTGGGACAGAATATGCACTGTTACTATGCACTGTACTTGTTTGGAGGTTTACAGAGTTCTGCTTCATTGTAATATGAGCAGATATGACAGTGTTTGGTGTTTTGCCTCACCTGAGAAAATATTCGGTGGTTAATCTGTCCCTCTCAGAATAAGTACGACCTTTGTTTCTAAGAAAACGTATGCATGTCGACGCTGCACATTTATGCACACACACCACAGTGCTTCATCTTTGTCCAAGGTACTAGGGCACATTTTTGTCAACACCCTCTCTCAGCAAGCTATTTTAATCACACTTCTTCATGTATCTAATCCTACTTTTTCCATGAAGTTTTCAGTTAATTGGGTTTCTAATTATGGCCATGTATTAGTATTTCCGGCGTAATCACTGGTAACCTATTCCACCCCTCTCCATGTTGGAATAATTTCAACCTGAAGTGTTTCCAGTGCTGAACTAATAACAGAAACATAAAAAGAATCCACTTTCCCGACAAGTTGCTTGGACTGCTTTCAGCAAGGAAAGAAACGGTATCGTTCTGGGCTAGATATGTTGGCTGTGTGTACGATTCCAGCTCTATCCTCCAACAATCAATTTCTTTGAGTGCTGGACTTACTTGAGTGATGGGAGAGCAAAAGTAGTGACATTCAGCCATCATGGAATGAGAGCATCAAACAACTGCTATGTCTTTGAATGTCTAAGAATACCCCAACCCCCCCCCCCCCCAATTCTGCTTTTTCCTCTCCTTGCTACTTGCAAGAACTTCAAGAGTTTTCTTTTGACTTATGTTATCAGTTTGTGGTTCAGTGCGGTGTGCAGTCTTGTGAAATGGCTATTTGGTCCAGCAGGATGTCCACAGTAGAAATTCCATTACCTTCTATCAAGATCCTCAGCTTAGATTTGCTGTTAACTGAAATCTCTTAAGACCCAACCACACAAACCCAACTGCAGCGTTTATTTCTTAAGCTGTGGAGAAGGTAGACAGTTACTCAACTCTATTGTCCCTCTAATTAGAGTTCTAAAGTAGCTCATTTAGAACAGAGCCCACTAATAACACCGTCTCTCTTGAGGGCCAAACTGGGCTGTTCACCTACTGTTAAATGACAGAATGAAGAAGGCTGACTCTGGCAGGCGGTGAACTTCTCTCCTTTTTAGGATCACTTTGGGGCTGTTACATTTCTTTTTCTCCTTCCGCGGGCCATCCAGCAACGCAGCCTGGGCGTCCTCCATCAAAGGACGGACACAGAGGATTCATCCTCACAGAAATAATAGTTTCTAAACTGCCTTCCGTCATGTGAGAAACAGTAATTAGCAATAAGAGAGACCATCTCAGAGAAGGAACTGAAGTCCTTGAGATCACTTTAGAGGATGGCGAAGCCAGAGGATTCAAATTGGAACCTTATTAGTATTTCATTAACACGCCTCTTACTTTGTTCCCCAATGTTGCCTAGGTAATTAACACCCTGTCATGTTCTCTTGCAGGCTCCGGAGACACCTTATGGAGGGGCTATTCCTTAGCCCCGCCATAGCCGTAGCTGGGAGTCACCGCAGCAATCATTTTGTTAGGAATTGCCAGAACTTTACACCCCGATTTCTGTGTTTCTGGCAAGGCTTACTTTGCTAATGGGAAAAGAAGGCAAAAGCACTCACTGTCATTTAATTATAGCCATTTTATTGATTTACTCACTGCGTTTTAATAGAGTAGACCTGTAAAGTCAATGGCGTCTGGAAGAAACAAATGGTAATTGAAATAGACACATTTATTTAAACATCCATTGAGACTATATTTAAAGCACTATCACTGTGTAGGGGGTCCTTTTATTTGGAAATAAATCATTCCATTTAAATGTAGGAGCTTGAGGTGGATGGCGTGGATACACTCACCCGTAAATTATAATCAACCTCATTTATTACTAACCCATTTCTGCTATTTGTTTATTGGAATATTAAGACCTAAGACTAAGAACTGTGTATAATTGAGAAGAGTGATACTGTAGACAGTCAAACAATAAAACATAGTGTAGTCATTGTTGTTATTGTTACTTTACTGTCTCTACGGTTATTAATAATAACAATGTAGACAGTGTTTGGTTGAATGTTTCCTCTGAGTCACACACACGCTACTCTAATCTCATGCGAATCCACAAAATAATTACTCAAGTTTATCTATATGACCTTTCGAAGGTAATGTTTCAAACTGTGCTGCCTGACTCAAACTTGCACATTGCCCAATTGGGGAAAAAAAGGATAGTGAAGTACTGCCAATAACGAATAGTATTCAAGCCTCATTCGGGCGTCTGCACAGCGACTCAAACTATAGTCTACACTCCAGTTGCCAGCTCCTAACCCGCACACAGCCAGCACAGTCTCCACCTAATGTCTCCATTCTCTCTCTTCACAATCCATCGAGGAAAAAAAAGAGGCCTCCCCGAATGATGTATGGTATGTGTGCCACTGTCATTTTTCACCTGTTCTGCTATACCATTGCCCCCATGGATGCTAGCTGGGTGACCGGGTTGGCAGCACCAGACTGGAACCCATCCTGCTGCAGAATGTGATCCTCTGCTCCTATAATTTTAATGGTGCTGAGTAAATCCACTCATGATTTATGGCCTTCCAAACGGACAGGGCTTTTATTTGGGGGGGAAAAAACACTTATCTGCCACTGTCACTCAGCAGTAGACTTGTAAATCATCCGATTAGTTGTTAGCCTCGAGTCCGGAGGTAGTGTGTGGTCGTGGCACTGTTCTGGGCCCTCGGTCCAGGAGGATGCCATCAGAACCTGCGGAGATGGTTGTTGTTTTTTTTCCAGTTCCAAGCGGTGTGTGTTTTCCCCTTCACTGGGTAGATTGATAAGCAGGAAGATTGGTGTATTTTGACCGTCCACAGATGAGTAAATCAACCTAGGAAAAAACTCCCTCGTGGTTCAGTCAACACGTTTTCATACCAGTCCGTATACAGCTTATAATCACCTCTGATCACAGCTCCTGGAGTAAGTGCACATATTTCCCCAGCATCTCCTACAAGCCCTGCTGCACGTTAAAATAAACATCAGCAAAGCCGTTATTAGGGAGATGAATGGCTTTGTAGAAGGTGCTGTGATGCAGAGAGGCATTCCAAATCTACAGTATGCACCGGCACCCTTCCGGTGGAAATAGACACTGGGACACCATCATACAGAGCCGTGGAATACCTGGAAATTATAGGTTTGACTGCAAGGGGGGTGGTGGGGGGACGGATATGCATCTGTACTGCATGAAAATTATAAATAATAACAGGATAGCTCTTTGGTGTACGAAAATTTGATGTGTAAAATCTTCGGACTGAGAAGATCCATTCATCCGAGAAAAAGACAAAACTACCATGGTAGATGTATGGACATATGGTGAAGAGGAATGCTTCTCTTGCTCGTATATTCTTTCCGTGATTATAGGTTTTCAGCTGAGATGTATTGAATGGTCCCATTGACAGCGGTGTTATGTTCATGCTAATTTTTTTGGTTTATAATATCTATCATTAGGCTAAATACAATTCTTTCGTTTTCTCTTTGCTGCTGCTGTCATCTATGCAGGTAAGAGTTTTTGATGCTTTATGCTAAATCTGTGTGCTCATCATACCTTTGCACGCAAATGACCCTTGGCAACAAAAGAATGCTTTTTTTCCAAACCACAAAAATATGTGCCTGCAAAAATCCTGCATCAATCCTTCTGACAATGTTTTTACGAGACTCTGTCTGGGAAAATACTGTAGCTTATTCGATACGTTGCTAATTCAATCATAGCCGGAGGAATTGTATAACTGTAATCACAACAGACACTATTTATTTGTTTGTTGTTTGTTTTTAGAAATACAATTTCATGCATGTCTTAGTGCTCATTGAGTATTTCAGTTCTACATATGGTATTACACCTTGTTTTAAGCAGGTGCTGTGTTAACAATGATAGGTACCAGGTTCTATAGTACACTACACTGGCAATACACTTTCATAATGTGCATGCCTTGTAAATGGCAATGGCATCTCTGTCACATCAACTTTAAAGAAAGGAACTTCGTCCTTCATGCTTCTTCCCTGCCTCTGCCCTGATTGGCAGGCCAGAGAGATCGACCGGCTCTTGGGCTTCTGTTGCCATGGAGACTGTGCTTTTTTGTACCAACTGCAGTCCCAGGCAATGTTTAAGTCCATAGCAACTCTGATACGCTGTTCTTTGTCGAGGTAGATTAATTAATAACTACATGACGGGCGTAGATGCCTCCAGAGATGTAAAGATACAATAGAGAATGCACAGTTTAGATTTTCTTTCATGGGATTTTACGTGTCATGATTTCATTAGAATGCTGCAAGCAACTAATGTAATTGCAGAGATTGTGTCCTCACACACAGCCACACTGAAGTGAAAAGGATGTCTGATGGCCCGGTAAGCAACACTAAGATCCTGCAGGAACCAAATTCGGAGGCTCTTTAGAGGTTGCGGATAGCGCTGAATCAGTGCTACGGAGCGAAGCAGCCTCACGCAGCTTAGAGAGAGATCATTAGGATGCACAACAGTTTGATCATGGAGAATGCAGTTCTCTCCAATTCCTTCAAAACAAAAGAGGTTGCTGAGCTTGGCCCTGTTGTTGTTAGTAAGTCGGAGCTGAAACCGTGATTTTCAAGGACAGAAGTATTTTTTTGTCTGTTCCTTCCCTGTCCATAGTTTGTTCTTAGCTGCCGACAACATGGAAATATGTATTTGCTTGTAAAGTGTTATAAAGTGAAATCAAATATTCTACTTGTTGTATTAGAGCTCCTAATACACAACTGCCCTGTATGAATCTGAAAGCTGACATATTCTGTTCAAATTTCAGCCAGTATATCTCCTCAGGGCCTTTTATCCCCCCCGCCAACACCCCCATGCCTCCTATAATTCACATTTCCTACAGCAATTGCAAACAAATACAACAACGTAAAAAATACGAATAATAAAGACAACAAACAACATAACAACTGACAGGGAGACTGTGTGTGGACATTCTGGATCCCCCATCTACCCCCCTCCTCCCTTTCGCGCTCAATGCTCCTTTGTGTATCTACAAATGTAAAGTGCCCTTCAAATCGAATATGCAGCATATAGAACCATATAAAAATGTGCCCGCCCATTGAAAATGAATGGCCCCCCTGTTGAGCTTGGTCTGACGCTAGCCCTGTTTCTCCTGCCAGTGTGCTACCCGTACAGGACATTGGCAGGAGGTATGCTGGCACACGGTGCCCTCCGAACATCCACAGGGTTTCATGATATGCTGTTGGTTTAATTTGCCATGGGAAGACAAATTACTATACTAATCGCAATTTAATTGTAATCTTTTACAATCAAATTTTGATTCACGATTTGCAGCTTTAACTCTGTATACATACAAAGCACAACAGCAAAATAGCAAAAGATAAAGACCAATACTAATGTACTAAGCCATAAAAAGACAAATGAAGAAAGGTTTTGCCATTTTAGCACTAGTGCCCACAGCAACAGCAAACATAATGCCAGCAGGAAACATCTGTTAGGCTGTAATGAATTCAGGTCCTTGCCCCATAGCTGTCTATCTAGGCCAAGAAACTGCTAGAAGGACTTATTTGCAAGACTGGAGATTTGGGGGGTTTATCTGAAGCATTGCCTCTCCAAAAAGCTGCCCTGATCTTAGCAGCTGACCCGTACTGCCCCGGGCCTGATCAAACTTGGGTCTCGAACCGTGGCTCTCCCATAGTCCTGAATACAACCCCCCTTTGATTGTCAAAGGCCTTAATTCTTTAAATGTGGGGCAGACTTTGAGAGACACTACAGCTCAGAAAAAAGAAGCCGACACTTGCTGGGAGCTTACACCCTCTGGGGAAAAGCAATGTCCCAATTTCAGTGGAGGGGAGTGTACCTTGGCATCACTTTGGCCGGCACTCGCAGCAGGTATGGGGGCATGCTTACTCCCAAATGGTTTTCCCG
Source organism: Percopsis transmontana (assembly GCA_025447815.1). Classification (NCBI taxonomy): domain Eukaryota; kingdom Metazoa; phylum Chordata; class Actinopteri; order Percopsiformes; family Percopsidae; genus Percopsis; species Percopsis transmontana. Next base: position 11,569 of record JAOEHI010001626.1, read on the forward strand.
GTTGCACAAAGGTAACTTCCATCTCTCTGTCTTCCCGTCTCTTGCAACACACTTCACTTCAAGTGAAACAGGCTAGAGGTCAGCTCCAAAGGGATTTTCGTCCATGGTGCAAGGCAGATATCAGTTCCTTGTTACTTGTACAGCAGCAGTGTATGCAAAGCTATTCAGAATACATTCTATATGATGATTCTCTCAGCCTTTGTTGTAAGAACTTACAGAGGTTCTGACTTGCCAATTAGATGATATTGGAAAGAATACTACTACTGGAACTAATTACCATACCTCTGTCACCCAGATGTCAAATCTAATAGATTTGCAATCCGCCCAGGTGCAGGCGCACCTGGCTCTTAAAGGGAATGGCAGATGACACTCTGAGTGGTTTATTGCATGTTACGCCCAAAACACCCCCAGGAATAATTAAGAGACTAAGTACAACCCTTTAGAACCATGCGCCTGGCGCTGCGACCATTTTTTCCGCCGTTAAACTAGTAAAGGGGATTTGGACACGCCCTGAATGAACTTGCGCCATGCACTTTAGATCGTTAAAATAGGACCTTCCACAGCAGTCTACTGATTCTGAATTAGCTTTCTTTAGATACAAATCGACTCCAATGTCAATAACAGTGTTGTGGTGGCCGATACTCTTTTATTCCTTTGCATTAGCCAGGTAGCCTTTGAAGGGAACAAATGAAAAGGGGGGACGGGGGGGGGGACGGGGGTCTGTGGGACACTATCCCGCGAGTGGATGAATGTTTCATCGCCGTGGGCAGCTAGGAAAAGAAGATTGTGTCACGCTGGTGTGTGCGAGCGGTGACCCAAACGCAGGACAGAGCACGGGAGGCAGGCAGTGGTGTACAGGGTTT
>JAOEHI010001627.1:0-12429 GCA_025447815.1 Percopsis transmontana
CCCTCTGCCCGCTCGCCCGCCCCGAGCGGCCCCCGGCGCCGCGCCCGCCGCCCGCCCCCCCCCCCCGGCGGGGGCGGGGGCCCCCCCCCCGCACCTAGATAAAGGCAGAAAGACAGAAAGACAGATACATCAACAGGAAGAGACAAGAGACAGATATAGAGATAGATATATAAATATAGACAATAATCAACAGAGACAGAGAAGAAAAATTTATATTTAATGTGACGGTTTATGGTAAGGCCTTTAGTTGCATCCCACAATGCCTCTATAGATACTACCTCTATAGATGTGGGGAGGTTTCCCCAGCCTCTCAGTGGGAGATGACATAATCTGACGGTGACGTAATAGACCAGCAACAGGGGACCACAGTGTAAACATGAACCACCACAAGCCCCTGATTATGATGTCAGACATTAGCCCTGCACTCTGTCAATGTCGCTTAAATGGCCCCAAACAGCCAAGTAGTGCTCAGCGGGGAATTCCTCCTGGTTAAATTCGTAGAACAGCCACGTACGGTCAAATTAATCTTGTTTGGTTGAAGTGTCCTTGTGCAAACCAGTGAACGCCCGCTGGTTAAATTAGATCCAAGTAACTCTGTATGGCTAATGGATGAAGACTAATAAAACTGTAGGCTTGCCAGCTCTCTCTCCCACCTCCATGCGAAAGCTGCTCATTGGAAACACAGTGTGCGCCGCATTAGTGCCGTTGTATACAACGTGAATTAAGCCCTTTAACCGTGAACACGCAGGAGGACCAATGTGCCTCTCTTTCCCCCCTTCCCGAAGGGCTCAAAACTTTTCATCCTAGCTGCTATTTTTAGTTCCCCCTTTGTCAGTGTGGGATACAGAAGTGGGACGCATCAGATGCAGTGACTGGGCCTTTTGTGCTGGCACATGAAGCTCCGTGCTCCAAAAGCAGGTAAGAATGGACCCATCTCTCTGTATGTCCCTTGGGACCAAACACCTGGCCTCTCTGCACTCCTGTCCCACAGACTCTCTATACATGTCACCATATCTCTGCAAACACAGCGTATTCTTTCAATGAGTCACAAGAAAATATACTGTGTATATAACTGTGTAGGGTGCACCTAATCCACATAATAACATGACAAACAGGGTGGTTATTTAAGTTAAGTATAGGATGGAGGTTTTACCATAAGTAGGCAAGGTTTACTCTTTGAGAATTTCCGCTCCCCCCAATAATCTTAATTGTTTCCTGTTGCTTTTCGTCCAATCAGAATGAGGTAGAAAGAGGTTCTATTTGGGAGGACAGTGGGTTTCGTTTCTGCCGATGTCTGTGGCGTTTCTCACAGAAAAGGCGACGAGCGAATGCTCCCAGCCTCCGTGACGGGTGTCAACAGGTCTTAATCCTCACTGCTAATACACACTAAGCATCATATCTGTCATCATGTCCTCCTGACAACACGAAATGACACGCACATGTCGTTGGAATTCAGGGTCTTTTGAATGAGGGATCATTGTCCTTTCACAGGACAAGCAACTCTAAACACACCACGCTTGCCTGGCGTGACTGTTTGAAGAGGTGCTCTGCTTTCAGTCCAGAATTTATTTTTTGGACTTTGGACGAGGTGCCGAAACCCAAACACATCTCTGGTGAAGGCAAATATTTACTCTTTCCCTTCTTCATTCCCTACACTTCCCTGTGAAATGCCTGAACATGTTTTATATATCCAACCTGTGCTTTGTTTTATCCTGTTTTTTAGCAAGTGTTGTGGATTTTGCTATTATGGGGCAGGTGTTAGCTTACAGAACACACTCAAGGACTCTGAGATGTTTTACTGCAGATAGGAAACTTTAGGTTTCATGGGAATGTTTGCCCTGATAGACAATTGTCTGGTATGTTGTATGTAATCTGGCCTTGACTCTGTGGTGGCTATGGGCAATATCTGTGGTGCATAATGTGTGTAAGTTCTCCTCAACCACCACAGCAGAATGTTAAAACCAATGCACAAGTGCTGAAGATGCAGTACTGCTAATTGTCACCAGGGGCTTGGCTTCAAAATAGAACAAATTGAATGGATGTCAATTAGAAAGATTGCCAACTTCTCTCTAGATATATAGTTTGGTCATTTAGCAGATGTGTTTCTCCAAGTAATTTACAGTCAGTAGAATTAAAAGTATGAGGTGGATGGAAGGCATCTATCTCAAGGAGGATGCTTACAGGTAGGAACCTAGGCTGCCTGCAGCCAGGAGACATTTTTATAATGTCTATATATCTTTCTGGATTAGCCATTTGGAGTTACAACCTCCAACACAGATGGCATGGCAATTTTGAAACTACAGTATGTGACAGTTTAATTAAAGAGGTCATACCAGGAGTGTGGTTTGAACGAGGACAAATGTCCATTGGATCTTAAGTCCAACGCCTTAACCACTCGGCCATCCTGGTGTACCAAATGGCACTATTTCCCATAAAATGATTTTGAAAATGATTGCGCCAATATCATGATATTATGATATTATGGCTTAAAGAAAGGTATTTTTCAACAGAATACATGGCTTGGACCAAACAACAGTTTCCGTGTTCAATACTAATCTAATGGAGCCACCTCCATCTTTTATATGCAGTCTATGGATGTAAGGTGAACAGTTAGGGTTAGTGTTAGCAGTGCACCTACATCTTATGTCTGTTCTCATTTTATTACATGTCAGAAGAGTTGGGAAAGAGAGAGCGAAAGTGACACAGAGAGACAAAGATTTGATGATGTGTAACAATACATTCAAGTCAAGGATATAGCGCTTTCTCTATTGTCCAAATGCTGTAGTTCAAATGTCTTTGACTATCCACACTATAAGGGACAACACTCCTGTATGCTGCAGTAGATTATAATGCTCCTAAACAACCATGCTCATTAGAACATCATCACTTTGTGCATCACTTAATCCAGTGGTTCAAATATGTCATTGTCACTTATTATTGCCAAAGATGTGCCAGATGTTGCTCGTTTTAGATTTTAAACGTTTAGGGTATCGTTCAGTAGTCTATGTCCATCAGGCTTTCTATCATCCTTTAGAGAAGGCTTTTATTGCAGGCAAGACTGGGACAGAGGCTTAGCCTCATAGGCCACAGAGTTTGTCTTTACATCCGTGCATGACTGCCTGCACATGTTTGGTTTGGTGCATTTTTTAGATGTATGCTGGTATAATGAACCTGTCTTACTATGTTATTCATACACTTGCAAAGCTGGTTTGCAACACAGAGCATGGACAATAGGGAGCAGAGCAAACAAACAAGCACATTCCACAGATTGGGGGCAGGGAACAACTGTAGGAGGGCTGTTTGTTTTGTTGCTCTTGGCCTGCACTTTTATCATGGCCTCTGGCTGTGTGACCTCTTGACCAGGAAGGATCAGAAATCCCAATTAACACTGAATCCCCAACACAAAACAGCAAAAATACAACTCATGAACTAATCCCAGGTCTGTCGACTTCCACCTGACGCGAGGTGTTGGACACGGTTGGACCAGGTGATGTATGACTCAGGATGTAGCAGTGACCTGTATAGCGGCTGGACAATTGCCTAGTGAGTGACACTGGAGCACTGTTCAGATGGCAAAAGTAAACATCTTAACTCACCCTAATGGACACTGCGGATGTGCCTTTCAAAGAGGGAAGTGGCAATAAGCCTTTGCCATTTAGGGTGCAGCCAATCACCCATAACCTGGCAAAAAGTTTCTGAAATCCTTGGAGAAGGAGGTGAATTTCAAGCGAACGTCCCTCTGAAAATACTGTGTTCAGAGTTACTTACTGAGCTGTCACAAGGCTACTGCTTGCTCAGTAGGTTTTCACTCACACTCCAACCTTGTTTGCCAGTCTTCAATCATTATTAATATAGATATACCATATATACAGTATATATTTAAAGTACAAGTTACAGACCTCAGCTTGTGTAATACGGGAAAATGCTATTTTTATGCCGGTGTTAAATATATATATATTTGTGTGCCTGTATACTGCCAGAACTTGTATTAATGTGCATGAACAATTGTCAGTGCTGTTGAATGAGCACAGATATTCCCAGACAATCAACAAGGGTTTACCCTTGATCATATAAATGTCTATTAGTCATCTGAGTCAATTCTCTGATCAATACTTTTCCCTCCATCTGTTTGAGGGCCAAGAGCTCATTACATTTTCCATTATGCAATTCATTCAGCGTGCATTCAATACATTGAATGAATAATTTAGTACTAGGTATCAGGTATTACAAAAAGAAGCTACATTTTCAGGGCTTTACAATTGAAGAGTAGTATTAAGTGTGCAGCCTTAACAGCCACTTTACAGAGTGAGTTACTGACTTACGTTGAACTTTCCAAAAGTGATAGTGTCTAAGGTTTGAACTGTTCTTCTCCTACATGACTGACTGTGTGTGCAATGTGGTCTCTGGGGGACAAGCTGACAAAGTGCCAGCTGGCTTTGAGACCCGGGGAATGGGGACAAGGCCAGGTATGACAGCTGGTACTTAGCTATGGCTAACAGCTACCATGCCAGCCCCATGTTGTCACATTCGCCACGTGCACACCGTATCAAAACATCATTCTCCCTCTGTTACCAAAACACACATATATCATAGCTCATGTTTTGGGAAAACAGCTAAGGAGAGAAAATATCATTCACTGTGTCATTCTCAGGACACAGTGACGGGAAAAAACAGCACTAATGTACAGCTATTGTGGATACTGGAGTATTGAGTACTGAAAAATATCACAGAAGCAGATGCCCTGTTTTTATTGTGGAGAAATGCTACTTTGGTACTATGGTTTGTTCTAAACTGAACAAAGCTAACTGTACTAGTGGCAGATGGTACCAGTATGACACCAGTATAATGTAACTGTTCAAACTGGAAATGTTGCAGTGCTGCCTTACATGCTCAGTGAAAGACGAGACCAGTTTAGTATTTCCATTGTGTTCACTGTACCATCTGGTGCCTCTCTCCCATTTGCTCTATCGCTCGCTCTCGGCCTATGCCTATGCAGATGTGTGTGTGACTTGAAAAAGGTTCATGGGCAAATGTGTGCATGGCTCTCTTGTCTGGGTGATACAGGGACAATTGTCTTTGCTGAACAATGAAATAATAAAGGTGTTGACCTTTGTGAATTGTTCTTTATTAGCACCAAGAACAAAACACGCTCAGTTGAAATGTTCAAAACAACAATCAAAATCTCAAATACCCACTGTCAGCAATGGTATCAAAAGAGCTTTGTAACAGCTGAAATGTGTATGCTAATGAGACATTATGAACAGGCCATTTTATTTCTCTAGCTCTCCTCCATATTTGTGTGGCATGACAACACCACTTCTAATGCAACAGAGGACTTCGTGGAAGCAGAATGGCTATAAGACAGGAGCAGAAGGCTTTGGCACGACAACTTAAATTAATGCCCTCATCCAATCCAGCTGCCTGCAGGGAGCCTGCACTTTTCTGCTTCTCTCCGACTAACTCAGACTAACTTTACAACTCACCAAGTGCTCTTCTGTTTAAAATTACAGCTGTGCTCCTTCCCCAACATTGTACGATAGGGAGGACCCTTTCAGAAATCTTTAGCGAGGTATATTTGAATATTGTGAATTTGAGTACTGCATTGCTCTTCAGCATTGATCAGATGCTCTCTTTACCCCTGTAATAACCCTTGTTATTGTGCTGTAGCCATACTGCTCCTCCATTCCCCTTGATTCCCCTTGGGAAGGACAGCATCAAATCAAGACACTCATCCATTTAAACAGCATCTGTCAGTCCAGCATTACTGTGATGGTCTAATGGGTAGAGAGATTGTCTACTAAATTGATGGGGGGTTTAGGTTTACCCTTGAGCAAGACACCCCTGCAGCAGGGGTGCTGTACCAACTAGCTGACCTTTCACCCCAACCAGAGGGCGACAAGAGAAAGGAACACAGCCTAACGCCCTTCTGTAAGATTGATGTGCATCATTACAGAAGCAAAACTCTGCCGGGCTTGGATGTTATTCATGCCCTCTTAGATAGAAGTCAAGTTCCTATTTGCTACACATACAAAGATTTATTGGCAGATAAGCATTATCTCAAAGGCAAGGGGCAACATTTTTAAACCAATGGATTAAAATATTTGCAGTCATTAGAGCAGGACCAGGAGATATATATTTCCATGCCAAGAGTGCAGAAATAAAGGTATTTTAATACCCTTTAGTGAAAGATCACTGATTTGATAGCCACACAAGATTTTAAAACGTAATAGTCTCTCTGAGATCCAGGGAACAAATACAACATTTTGTAGATGTTCTTATATTCGCTTAATTAAACATGAATGAACTATCTGATAATGGATTAGACGATACGTTAGGGTGAGAACAGCAGCAAGTTGTACATTAAGCCAAGAGATGCTTATAGCTAGGCCTCATAATGAGTTTTGTCCTGCCTCAGACTGAGAAAAGCAGGGGGGAGGCATTGCAATTTGTCTGCTACTGCCACAACTAAAAGCCCATCCCACAGTCTGCCGAGCTCCATCCTGGCCTGAGAGAGCTAATCAAATCAAGACGGGGATGCTGGCAAAGGCTGGAAGCACTTGGTTCAAGAGGGCTGGTGGTAAATGTATATCACATTATGGAGCAGCATAACATGCTACATATTTAAATAATGTTGGAAGGCTTTGGTGTCTATGAGGATAAAATGTCTACATAACTGCAGGCCACATAGAACTGGTGAAACAACTAAAAGGGATGTGAGTTTCATTTCTGTCTCTTACGCTGACAAGATTAGTGGTTTACATCTCCCAGAAGACACCCAGGCTAAAACTGTATAAACTATACTGTTGTAGATAAGGCACGCCCAGGCACCCAGCAAATGACTTTTGATATGTTACCAGGTGTGGTCAGCATGTCAATTTTGGACTTTAATAAAGCTCAAATGCTTTCATCAGATTTAAAAATTAGAGTGGTTTAGTGTCTGGGCCAAGGCTTAGGGGATTTGTTCTGTGTCTGAAGTAATGGTCACAGTATCTTTATAATTTTCAGGTTTCTTTCTTATGTCACTTCAAAGCAGAGCGAGCTGTGCCAAAGGGGGGGTTAGCCTGGCCTGACTAGGCACACTTCCGTGGCCCTTTCATGTTTGCCACTCCATTTTTCTCTCTGACAAGTAGTCCTACAGAAGTATGGGCCCCCAAGCACTAATTACAGGTCAACAAAGAGTGTCCCCACTTTTTACCCAGTGGTTGACATCATAAAGTGGAATCTTTAAAAAGTGTGTAATGATTGAAAACATGATGTTTTTTCATTGACAGGTAAAAATGAAGTACTTTCTGATATACAGTATCACTCCCACCAGTAGGTTTGAAGAGGCTGTAGTTTTTCAAGTAGCTTTCAAGTATTTTAAAAATTTGCCTAGGTTTCGCTCAGATGCGGTGCTTGTTTAATTATCTTAGCTGGAAGTAACAGAAGTTGTAAGAGAAGGATGTCTCTCTTTCCAACAAACATTATAGGGAATATAGCTATTTTATATCTAGTCCGACCAGACACATGTGACATAGCAACATACTTATAAATAAACAATACGTGAAATGGAATAGTAAAAAAGCAGTCTACTAAGCGCACTGCAAAACCAGTTGGGCTTAATAAAGATGTAACAAACACCATTCACCACTAATTGAGTTCGCTCTGCATCAAATATATTGACCTGGATACAAAAATAAAGCGTCTCATGCTACTAAACTTTTCTGGGCATGATGTAACTATTTCTCCCCACCGACTTCCAAAATTATGCCGCACTGCTACGCTTTAGTCTACAGGAATGGTATGATAGGCAGCCGTGGGCTCTACCAACTTGAAATCCAATGGGGGAGTTACAAGGCGAATTATGCTTTTGTTACAATTTACAAGGGGTATAAACCTATTGTAAATTGTATTATGTGTAAGGAACTCTGTTCTGATTAAATTAAATTGTATACATTATCATCATCATCATTATGGCCACATCATTTATTTAGTATAGAAAGTATTCACCCCGATTCCCCGTGTGGCGATTCGACCAACTGCACATGTATTCCTATCTGCTTGTGACTGTTCGTAAGGAATATAATGTGATTCGCTTCGAAGGCGGCAGTTTAGTGGTACTTTTACTGAAGACTGGTAAAAGTTGGATTTATTTTAAAGCCTTGTGAATACATTCTTTGGATTTACGCATTCAAACGGAATAATTTGTTTTCTAATGAAAGGTAAGTTTTGTTTTATCAACAACACTATTGGAATGTCTTTATCAAAATGATTCCTTTGCAAGAACGTGGATGTATTCACGAACCCCACAGATATAAACCATTTAACTCAACATAAAATTGATTTCAAAGAAAGAAGAGGAAATAATCAGTTGACTGACTAGATATAATGTAATTGCAACGGCCTGGGTCGTTTAGATACATTGAATATCAAAGTTGGGTTCGTTGTGATGTAGTTTTATTTTACCAGCGGTGATGCTGCCAGATTTTTTCTTTGGAAATGTGTATCAGTAATCGCCACGTGTTTTTAATACATTATTATGATCTTACACCAGTAAAGTAGGCTATTACAATAAACGATTACAATATAAGATAATAACCTTAACATGTTAGAGACTTATAAAGTATTCAAATCTGTGGAAAGTTTATATTTGACTCTCTGATAGACATTCAACTTGCTCGCTTTAGGCTACTAACTAATGCACTTGGTTCCAGTGAACAATTGTGTAACATTTGTGTGTAAAATGTAACAATTCCAACCCTATGAGACTATATTCTTAAAACATGCAGGGATTCCCCGTCTACTGTAGCCTAAGCTTTGTGTCTTCACGGGGGTGGAATAAAATTATGCGTAAAGCCAGTGTAATGCGTAATCGAGTTTGGCAGTTACAATGTACTTATATTTGCTATTAGTTTTTAAACAAACTTTAAAGTTGTGCCAGGGCGTCATGACTTAGGAATGCTGTCGCATTTCCCCTCTGTTGAATATTGGTTGAATAGGCTTCTACAACTGACCAGTGGCAGTGAGTTTCTTATTTCGTGGGAGAGCAACTAATTGTTTGTTAATTATAGTGCTGAAGCTTGGTATATAGGCTACTTGTTATAACATCAGCTCCTATGTTTAAAGACAATAATGTAAAACTGTATTGATCTCTGTGTGGTTTTCTACACACAGAGGACTAACTATAGAAGGTATGGTAAGGCTCCAGTGCCTTGGCAAGGGTTGCTCAGCAAGATACAGTTGCCAACGTGTGAGTCAGACCTATGGTTCAAGAATGCTTTAACAATTAGGCTACTGACTATGTATGTGTGTGTGTAGCCTGAAGTCTCTTGGTTTGTATTCTAACATCAGTACTGAGGGAGGGAGGGATTCCTTGCCATGGGTCCCATACAGACAGCAGGCCACTTTGGGTAGCCTGCCCTCTCTAACGTACACAGCACGCCAGGAATTCGCTTCAGCTGTGGAAGAGGGGATAAAAACATCGTACTATATGCTTGTGGCAGTCTAGGGCGACTTGTGTAACAGAGCAAAAGTTCTCCCATAACAGAAAGAAAGAGAGAGAGAGATCTTGCAGGTGCTTTTTGGACAGGAAGACCACTGCATGAATAGGAATCAAAAGGAAATATGAAGAAAGGAAGGTTGTCTATATGTGTGTGTATGCGTGAACATGCACAGAGATGAGGATGTATAGCTACATGGGGCAAGCCTTCTAACTACATTAACACACTTTCTGTCCAGAGGCACTGATATGTTTTGTCTCCTAGCATACAGTCTTCCCGCTGTTACTTTTATTTTGAAGCCACACTTGGCAGTGTTTGTGTCACATACCATAGACAGCTCCTTGAGTTCCTCATTTGTTATCTGCTCATCACTGCCTGCTCAACCAAAGGCCATAACCTAAGACACGGCGGCCTACAATGCTATACTAAAACTAAAGCTATACTAGTAGATCCTACCTAGATTGCATGGGACTGTAATATTATAGCAGTCTGGAATATGTTACTGTCATTCTTAGTGTCTCTCTCTCTCTCTCTCTCTCTCGCTCTCTCTGTCACCTAAGTGTCCCTTCACCAGAGGCCTGCTGAATTTGACATTTTGAATATCATGTAGGTAGAGGCAAGTCACAATTAGCATTTTCATTGACAGTTAACGTAATCCGTTTTACTCATTTTACATAATCGCATTCAAGATAGTCGGTTATTCTCCCAGGGAAGTTGCATTTGGTTTTGGGAGATGATTTTCATATCTTTCAGAGAGCTTGTTCAAGCCATGCTTCTCAAATGTATTCAGATTATCTACCTGTGTCCTTTTTCCTGAATGATAAACTATGTGAGGAATCATATTTTGGGTCCCAGGACAGTATAATAGAGGAGTAAGGGACTGTCGCTATGTCAACGGATGAGATTACTGTTATCACTATAGAGAATGAGAAACTTGATATGTCATCCCATATTGCATGGCTTATCTACACTGTGCATATAGTCAAACATCCCTCTTGTTGTAAGTTATACAGGTGCCCTGGAGGCTCTGTGCCTCTCCTATCCGCCTCCTCGGTCATGCCCATATCGCTGCTTTCAGATGACAATGTTGTGTCGAATTAAAGGGATAGTTTGGAATGTTTTACTCACTCCTGTAATGTGCTCAACCACTAAATGAATTAATATTGACATAATGTAATGTAATCTTATCTGATCAGTGTAAACCAAGAAGAAAAGTTAATGTCATATAATGCACAGTGTACTTAAAGTAAACAAGAACTAATGAATTTAATGTCAGTAATCTTCAGTGTAACAAAAAACATAAACATAAACACCAAATAATTCAATTAGACTTAATCCTTTTACCATTCCCTGTGCTGTCCTGTTGTGTAGTGTGGCTCCTGATATCCAAATGCCCATAAATGCTGGAAGAAAAAAATGGGGTCTGTTCTTCCTGCATTTGTCTCCCTGGCTTTCCTTAGATTGTCTGTTTTTCCTCTTCATACTTAGCCTGCTTAGTGAAGCTTGAGTTCTTTCAAGCGAGTGGACTAGAAATATTTAACCTGCTAGCATCGCTGAGGACACAAACGGCTAGGAGAGAGTTGGTTGTAGATGTGGGCTGGGGAAGTTAAAGGTTTACATTATGATACTACGTGGCCCGGAGCTGGGCTTTAATTACAATCACTATTTGTCTCTTTTTGGGATGAGATATGTAATAAGGCTGGACTATGACCTTTTATTGTACTACTGGGTGTAACACAGCCATTCATAAAGTTAAATTCATAGGTTAAGGGAATTGGTAGCTTCTGTGTTTTCCCCATGATCTGCTAAAGTTTAAAGTTTTTATTTGTTTTACATTCCACAAAATGGAAGTGGCACTTCCTGCAGTAATATTTGCACTTATTATAATAGATTGAGTTGAAAAGCAAGCGTGCACATATTGTTTACGGGACATTCCTCAGGTTTGGCCCTCCAAACAATAGCTGACAGTCTTATTGCTCAGGCTGCCCACAGACAACAATCAGATAATCCGCAGAATTTCTTCCATAAAGCGGCCAAGCTCTTTGTTTAAAACAAAACAACAGGGCATGGTTGGATGTAGGAATAATTGCAGAGCTTTTCACCTCTCCTTTGGGGCTGCTCTCTATTTTGAGCATACGTAATGGTCAAGTTGCTGGCATGGCAGTGTTTTGTGTTGTTATGCTAGTCTTGTGGGTTACTTGTGCATGGCCCACAGGTTTGAATGCTTAGTGTTGTGAGCCTGCAGGGTGGGGAGCTAGGAAATTCTGTTCTAACACGTCTGGCAGCTCTGGCGGTTGGAGATGTGTGTGTGCATTCATGTCCTCTAACTCTCTTGCTCAGAGCCACATGGAAGCCAGATGTTTTGAATGTTGAAATCATTTTACCATAAAGGTAACTGAGCTGAAGTTGTACTGGAGGGAGACACCTGAATGGTTTGAACTTTGTTACAGACTAGCCCTTAAATTCTGAAGATGCCATACATCTAGTGTAGATTTGTTTTTGTTTTTTTCTCACAATGCATTCCGTAGTAGTCATTATTGTTGTCTACTCCTCTCAATGACTTATTAAAGCACATCTAAATGGTATCGTTTGGTTGGATACAGTGCCCAGATTTTCTCTACTCTACTGGGGATTTGAACCAGTGTCCTCTCGGTTACACACCCAATTCCCTTCCCTTACACTTAAAATAAGTATAATCTTGCAACCAACAGAGTAAATTTGACTAATTTTGTCTTAAATGGTCATGTCAATTATCTTCAAACCAGCACAAGATTAATGCAATAAAACTATACTTGCAGTGTAGAATATCTATTATTTTAGATATATGTGTATTTATAGCTATGATTTTCTGTCAGATTCATATAACTGTGTTACAGCACAGTTACAGCATTTAGCAGATGCTTTTATCCAAAGCGACTTACAATTACATTGTTCTATTACATGGAGCAGG
>JAOEHI010001628.1:0-12428 GCA_025447815.1 Percopsis transmontana
GTAATTATATAGTATCTAATTGTGTTTATTGGCGTTTTATTTCATCCTTGAGTATTTATTGTAACTTTATTTATAGACATTTCAGACATTTCGAAACAAATCAGAAACTTCTTTCAACCTGGCAACCCCAGAAATATTCGGTACTCGCGAGAAGGTATTAGAATTACTACTCACATGTTTTTACCAATTAATATGACGTATTTTCCAATTGATCAGCATCAACAAATCAAACCGGTCTTAGTTGGTATGATCATAATAATTATAACATAAAAATTGTCCTTCCTTATATCGCGGATATGACGTGGTGAGACGCGCAAGCCTATAAACGAGAGCAAAACATCCACATGGGAAGTCAGCACGTTGCGAAAACAAGAATAAGTGAGACTTTTTTGTTATTAATTTACATTTTAACGAAGAGTTCGACGTTTTGTTTTCACAATGAATGAATCTGGACACTATCCCCCGCCGGACTTTGTCTGTCCTCCAAAAAATCCTATCATCCAGCCACAAACTTTCCATCACCGGCCACAATCGAGCGGCTTTCACCCGAGCATGTGGAACTGGCATGAGACGCCCTCCAGCTCATGGGACAACAGTGGATATGTATCATTGCAATGTGGGGCGTCGTCAGGTTTTGGGGACCAAGGTGGATCTTATAATGGGCCAGCAGGCCCCGCAAGACCATATGGTTAGTGTCCCTGTGCCCTGATTAATCACCATACAAATGTGTTTTCTCTTGCGGTTTTCCAGATGTATAAACGAAAATATAAGCTTGATGTTTTTACTTTTGTAGGCCAACATTACCATCGTGGATGGAATCAAGGTGGGCATCGAGGTAGAGGAAATAACTACGGACCCCACCACAATAATTTCGGAAAGGTTGATGCATAACTGAACTAACACAAATGATTTATTCAGTAGAAGTTGACAGTTTTAAATTGTATAGTATGCTCTATGGTAATTTGAAAAAACCCACTTTAGAAAAACAAGAGGGAGCCAGAGTTTTCCCACTTCTGTGACACCTGTGACCGGGCATTCAAAAACCAAGAGAAATATGATGAACACATGTCTCAACATGTCAAGGTAACAGTTACAGTTTAATAACTTCATAGCTTTTTTTTGTATCAATATTTACAATCGACTGCCTTTTGGATGAACGTCTTTTCCGCAGTGTTCTGTACTCGACTGCAGCTTCACCGCTCATGAAAAAATAGTCAGCATTCATTGGAAAAATGTAAGTTAGTCAACCCACAAACTGCAACATTGAAGCGTTTTTTTTCTCTCTTTAAAGCAAATCTTATGTCCTGTATTCATAACTACAGAACCATGCTCCAGGTGCAAAAAGAATCAAGCTGGACACACCAGAAGATATAATGAAATGGAGACAGGAACGGCGCAAGTAAATAATAGTCCTTTGCAGTGTAAAATGCCCGGATAATTGCGGACAGACAGGTGTTTGAGATAACACCCTTAGATCAAACCTCCTGGACTGTTGGCTGGTTATGTACACACTGCCTTCTGTGGACATGGCCAGTATTGCACATCTCATATCATGTTGGCCAGGACAACTGACTGGCCCTTTCTTTGTGATTGGTCTATATGATCTGTCATGTCACAAAGTGCTACAGCAAATGCAGCATTGCACTGCCTACATGAGGTCTAATTAGCCATTTACACCACGCACTGTGTCCTTCTAGAAACTACCCTACACTCGAGAATGTGGAAAAAAAGAGGAAAATCCTGGGGGCCCGGGAGGACAGTGGGGCCGTTCTGGACACAACTCAGTATGGGTATGTTTATACAGTGAGGTCCAAAAGTCTGAGTGCACCATTCAAGATACTTCTAGTTTGCATGTGTTTCAACTGTAATAACATTTTTTTCATTACAAATGATAATATCAATTTAACAAAGTTGAATCTTTTGAAAAATGTACATGAATTTCAGAATCTTAGTATTTGGTATGTCCCTTTTTTGGTTTTAATGGCGGCATGCACTCAAGCATGGCCTCCCACTTCTTTCTATGTTATTTTTCCTAAATAAATATTTTACCTAGTATAATTTTACTTCTCCAGGAGAATGAGAGGTCGAGGTCGAGGACGGGGTCGGGGGCGGGGGAACAGAAGGTTTCAAAGGGGTTACCAAGGAGACCCTGAGCACCCAGGAAGGGGGGTTTCAGAGCGGCCCCCACCCCTAGCCCAGCCACCCAGAGACGGGGACCCGCTGGGGGCGCTGGTCAACAGCGAACCCGGTTAGCAAACATCCCGCACAACGACCAGAACCCATTAGGGGATTGAGTGTAGAGAGTACCCCAGAGGCTAGCGTTAACAAAAAACGCACTGATTACATTAGAATAATTGTTTAGACATGGCATGTGGCAGTGAAACACCTAACATTCTGCAGTGATGGCAAGAATACTCTCAAATAGCCATCTTAGTTGAGAAGTTCTTAAAAGGACACCTCTAGAACCCCTGGGGGCACTGTAACATGATAAAGGTAACCACAAACTCACTGACAAACACAACAAAACATAATATCAATGACTATGAGCTTTAGACACGTTTCATGGAGGAAACGCAGAAAATGAACTTGTCGACAATAATAAAAGCTGGTCTCTCTACACTACAATGTGCTGGCAGATTCTGACGGTGAGGAACCAGCCGCTGACTCCACCAAGAGCGGCCTGGTAGTGCCTCCTAAGCAGATGAGCTCAGGGCTGGGCGCCCTAGTGGCCAACTATGGCTCCATGACAGAGAGCGACAGTGACGGGGAACCGGACTGTGAGTCGTCTTTCCCTGTCGTGTGCCTTCAGTGGTTAGCTCAGGCCTTCTGGTTTAAGGGGTGCAGGTTTGAGAATGCAGCTGTTGAATTAAATGGTTGTCACTTATCCTAATAGACTTACAACCTAGATGATCTAGGAACTTATGCAAACATGACTAATGTAAATGAGAGTGACCTCCTTTTTTTTTTTTTTTTGTGTGCGTCTTTCAGCACTTCCCGTCCAGAGAGCTGAGATTCTGGTCAAGGAGAACCAGGCCCTCCTCCAGAGTCTAACTCCCAGGTCCCAGGACCGGGGAGCCTCCCTGGGTATGAAACCCTTCTCTCAAGGCCCAGACTCCAGCTCTGGCCCACAAACCCCTGGCAGGGGAAGAGGGCGGTGCAGGGGAGGGAGGCGTGGAAGGCGAGGACAGCGAGATATGGACACGCCTCAAAAACGACGGGCCACTCTACTTGAGATGGTGAGGAGAAAAATAAAGGCAATATTTTATTTTCAGCGAGAATTTCAAATAATGTTTTTGTGTAGTTTTAGGATAAACAAAAGTTAAGATATGATGAATCTCTCATTAAGAATGACTCTGTACTAACACATTAGCCATATTCCTGACTCCAGTACTACGACAAAAGTCGAATGCATGTTTTTTTTCTTCTTCTCCTGATCATGTATATCTGGATCGTATATTGCATACAGCACATACTGACTTATGTTGCTTTATCTGTACAGTTGCTAGCCTCAGACATTCGTCACGAGAGGAACGTCCTCCTCCAGTGTGTGCGCTACGTTGTCCGAAACAATTACTTTGGCCTTGAAAGCGGACCTAAGGCGATGGCTGCGGAGCTCCCGAGGAGCCGGGAGATGATGGCGCACCAAATGCCGACCACGGAGGAGCCTCAGATGGGCGGAGAGCCTGTGATCCAACGGCAGCCTCCGGAAACCCAGACGCTGGCCGCCGCGCGCGGCCAGATAAAGCCCAGCGCTCCCTCTGACCACACTGCCGCTGAGAGTGGGGTCATTCAGCCACAGAACTGTGCTAGAAGTGACTCCCAAGAGCAGGAGTGGAACCAAGGGAAGGTTTTACTCTGTGAGCAGGTCTGCCCTGAGCCACCAACTGATACCCAGAATGCCGAGGAGGCAGAGAGTGTTCCACCTGCCCCTTACATATATGATGATGATATATGGGAAAGTCCTTGATGTGTATATTCAGTTAGATTAAATGTTTCCAATAAAAGATTTGCTCATACAATGTTCTTGGTAAAAGGCCCACTCCATTGTTACAACACTGCCAGTGTCATGTTGAGTATACACTATTAACACCACACCACATTGCTCATAAGGGGTTTTCCTTTTCACCGAACCAGCGGTTTTGAAAGTGAAATATGGCTGGGCTGCAAAATATAGCAGTGTAGCTTATCTAAAGCCTACAATTCTATTAAAAATTTAAAATCTCCTAGAAACTTCAGATATCACTCCCAACTGTTTGATTTCCTCAGGGGCAGAACATTGCCATACATAAATAACTGATTAGTGCTTTAAAGTAAATGTATTTTATAATAAAATCTTGTTCATTCAATTAAAGTATTTTTTATTATCCTGTAGTGTAGTTATTTGTATTTCAACATGAAAACGTCCATGACGCTAATGTTTTTTTTTTTAATGAAATAGTAAATCACACTCATGAACGTTCTCGTAGGTCTCCAACATTAAATCTTACTCACTGAGGCGGGAATGAAAACTTTGAAAACTCTAGATTTATACTCCTTTCAGTGAAATTTCAGTGAAATCTAATTTGCGACTCAAAGACGAGCAGAAACGGTCAAGTTTTAATGGGCTGTAATCTCTCTCTCTGTTTTATATGCTAGTATTTCCCGTCTCTGTTTCTGGCTGCACTTTATAGAGCGCATTCAGCCGGGGCAAGTCCAACCTGGGTTATGAGGAAGAAATGAGAGCGAACCGTACCCGTTGAGACCAATAGTATGAACCTGCAGGGTCAGAGACTGCATTCTCAGGACCTTAGGTTTTTGCAACAGCGCAACCTATTGAATTGGATGGTTAGTTTTAAAGGTTTATTCCACACAAATAATACTTTGTCTAAATACTTGGTTTTAAAAGGTTTATTCCACACACACAAACAGATAACAATGATTGGTACTGGATAATAATAATAATACACTTCATCCGTTAGCTCACAGTAGTACAAGGCGAGAGCTAGCGGACATTTACATTGGAGTCAATGGGCTTAAATGTAGTAGGCTACATTAGCATTTAGGCTAGCGGAACCATAGACTGTATAAAATAACACACCAAGCTAGCTAAGAAGCCTAGCCTGATGGAGTTATTAAACAAGTCCCACCAGTTCGTTTTTCAGCAAGCATAAGATTACAGATTATTGTAGTACATTTTAGACCCGGCTAACTAATATTATCGTTAACTTTGCTGTCAAGTTCAAGACAGGAGAAGTGTTTTTAACATTAACAAACAGCACATGATTACAATACTTACACTGCTGGTTATCCATCTTGTTTATATAACCAATTCAATAGATGGCGCTGTCGCAAAAACCTAGGGTCCTGAGAATGCAGCCTCTGACCCTGCAGGAACACCCTTCTCACGAGAGAACATCATCCTATCAAAAGCCGTGACTCCAGGGACGATCTACGTGATGAACACACCGTTCACCTGTTTATTAATGCAAATTCAGCCAATCAAAAGCCGTGACTCCAGGGACGATCTACGTGATGAACACACCGTTCACCTGTTTGTTCATGCAAATTCAGCCAATCGCCACATTATTTGCAATGGCTTGCAATCTAGTCTTATTTCGGTTATATTCCCACATGAAATGTCACGAGAGAACATCATCCTATCAAAAGCCGTGACTCCAGGGACGATCTACGTGATGAACACACCGTTCACCTGTTTGTTGTCTTCATTTAGTAGCCTATATGGGCAAATCAGTTATTTTCAGTGTACTTGATTCAGTTTATTGAAAAGATTAGTTCACCGAATCGTTCGGTGCTTGACCGGTGTTGTATCGGTCAAGCCTCCTTTCCCAAGTAACAGAGTAACACTATCTGACAGCAATATTCGCAGCTGTCAAGATGCGTTCCCCCTGTTGAAAATGGTCAAATTGAATGATATCAACCTGAAAATCACAGGACCTACTTGTTGTGGGGAAATAATTCAGCAGTATGAATTTGGAAGATGTGTGAGTCTCCTTTCCCAAGTAACAGAGGGGGAACACTATCTGACAGCAATATTCAAAGCTGTCAGGATGTGCTTTACCAGCTATAAGGGAGTTGGATTTAATTTAGTTTAATTTAGCCTATAAATAAATGAGCACACTTTCTCCCAAAAGTCCATAATATTCAAAATGATAAGTCTCACAAATATAATATATTTTATTTATAGAAATAACAGTAGTTGGTTGTGTTAATAAACACATAAAAACACAAACATATGTGCGGTTGTTTAAAAATATAACTAGACAGTCATGAAATTTAGATTTCACTTCTACAATACATCTTCAGATAAAACTCGCTAAAAAAGTCCGTTTTGAACCTTAACTCTCTCCATAGTACTTCTGTGGTACGAGCACGACAGCTCGGGGTCGAGCTTTTAGTGAACGCGCGCTTCCTTCGTCCTTTGGACTATTTCGGACGGGGTTCGGGTCTAGGGGAAACACATCTCGACGGGGGAACACAGCTCGATACAACACCGGCTACATTGTTGCCGTGACCCAATCCCAATCTTTGACGCCACTAGATGGCGACCGCTTATCGCAGTTTCGAATGCAACGGTATGAACCACCCTGAAGTCACTCTCCTCCTGGAGGTGGCTCTCATTATAACTCCGGTTCCACTCCGTATATTTTGGAAGATCCGCCTTTGGAGATTCATTGATACAGTAGTTTTGCTGCTGTTTAGTACGCCTCGATACTGCGGACAGCTGGGGGTGTCCGGTCCACCTCGCTGCATCAGGTTGAACTAGGATTTGGGAAGGTCATCGACATTACCTTTTCGAATCGAACACGATTTTAGTTAAATGGACCTGAAACTTTGGCTCTTTTTTTCAAATAACAGAATTTTCAACTGGTGTCGAGTTGCTGGTATCGTTTGTGGTGAGTAGCCAATTTGGTTTAACTGTTTCCTTATAGGGAGCACTGCCATGCTGAAATAGCAAAAACCGTTGCCATGGGATTTGATCATGTACCATACTTGAACACCAAATCGATATGACGACCTGGAGTTTTGAGTTGTTTTCATACACAAATGTAACTTGTGGTGCAAAAGTTATTTTTTAATGACCACCAAAATGCAATCACCCTCTAGAATATGCAACAGTAAAACAATACGGCTGATGATTCTATCACAATTAACACAAAGAACAACGCAACCCTGGTATTGCAGTCAGTCATTGCACAAAAATGGTTCAGATCATGCGGTGTTGATATGACCTTGCTGCCTCCTGGTTTGGGATGCAATGCAGGGTGACAACAGATTGTCAATGCATCACTACACTATCTATCCTGGGATTACTTGTGTAAAAAAACAATTACATTTCCGTTTCCAAAATTAGACAGGCTTCACTTAAAAATTAACATTGTTTGAAAACGGAGTCCACCTCAACAAGTTTTCCGTGGCTTTCTTGATGACAGGCCTGTGGTAGCCGAACAGCTTTCTATAGAATGCGGTGCAGTTCTCCTCCCATTGCTTGGAGCTCAGAAGTCTGTAATCTCCCTCTTTGCCACAGCACCACCCATATTCATTTCTATATCACTGACCCAATTTAAAAATGACACAAAGCAATAGACAAGGAAGGTTGGAAAGAATCAACATACTTGATTTAATACTGTGCAAAATGTTTTAACATTTACATTTACAGCATTTAGCAGACGCTTTTATCCAAAGCGACTTACAATTAGTACATAGTACATAGTACATAGTCAACAGTTGAATTAACCACTAGTTTTTGCAAGCAAATAACATTCTCCTAGAACAGTGGTTTGTAACCTGGGTTCGATCGAACCCCAGGGGTTCGGTGAGTCAGTCTTAGGGGTTCGGCGGAGGATAAGACACACCTGACTCATATGATTCGTGATGACACGCCCCCTTTCGGTGGGTTCGGTCAATGCGCATATGAAACTGGTGGGGTTCAGTACATCCACCAAGGTTAACAACCACTGTCCTAGAATAAGCGCAGCATCATGTAAAAAGGTTACTTTACCTATGCATTTGCAACATTACTCGAAAGTTATCATTCGCTCCTCAAAACAGTCAAATGTTGCTTTATAGGCTAATACCTTGCCTAGTCCCCACAAATGTAACTGTGCAATAGGCTTTATGTTATATGCAGGTTAATATGTAGCCTACCAGTCCCCCGATATAGGAAGGCTGATGTTATTGGCAATTTTTGCATATCACATCAGTATATTAGTGTATTACAAGAAATAATGTCGGGAAGCTGTATCGTGTATCTTGCAGATAGGGAATAAGTGGTTTAGTTTAAGAACACTTCAGAAAATTGAAAAGAAACTGTGTTGGGCTTGTAATGTGGCCTTCAATGTGTTATTATGCCATGTTGTTAGAACAACCCTATGCAGTCTGATAAAAGCACATTCAAATACACAGGCGCGCATACACTGCCCACACATGCATACGTGTGCAGTCTCACAAAGCAAGAGACAGTTACACACACGCACACGCACCAACTTTGTCAGCTGTTGGCCAGCCTCGCCAGTCTCTGTAGTCTCCAAACCCTCCCAGTGAAGGCTGTGTGGGAGGGAAGTGAGACAGGTCACAGGAATAGAGTGTGTAAGTAGCAAAGAGGATGGCGCTGCCTGCTTAGCTCTGACCCTTTACATTTGACCCCCCCTGGCCCCTGACTGGAGGGGCGTGACGCGGGCATCGGGTGCAGTGGATGACCTAAGGCAGGTCTACTGAGACCCTCGTTCAGTCCTAAGGTTTAAAAAAGGGGCATGAAAGCAGCGGTCAGCCAGGCCATACAAGGACACGTGTTAGTGTGCACTTAAGGTAAAAGGTAAAGTGAAATACAGGGTATATTTGAGGCAGTGAGGTTGCTTTTGGTGTTGGGGGGGCAGATCAGGATCACTCTTGTAATTCAAAGAGACTGCTTGATGCACAAAAACTATAGAGCTATAAATTTAGTGTACTCTCTTAGAAATGCCATAAACATCCGTTAGTTATCAGTGAGTCAAATGCCCTGTGAGAATATCTGCTCTAGTTGATAGCCCCTGCCTCTATATGGACCTTATTTTGAACTGACGTATGGGCAGGCTCTGTTTCCACTTTTTTTGTGGGGAACTTCTGGTCATTCGCCCTAAGCACCTCTGGACAGCTATTGTAATGGATTAGCGAAAGACTGGAGTTGTGTATTTGGTTTGGGGATGCCACAATAACTGACGGATGCAAAAGTTTTTTATGGAGCAAGAGTGTTTTGAAGAAACGAGTGTGGTTGTGAGGCGGCTTATGATTTGCACCCACCTATTAAGGACGAGAAGTCTCTTCGACTGTGGCTCAAAGCATTAAACTTGAAGAAACCACCAAAACGTTTGTGTGTTCCTATCACTTTGTGGACAAGAGGCCGACTGCATCCTTTCCCCAAGAATTGGCTGGGCTATGATTCTCCAGTACAGAAGAGACCGCGACTTCTCATCAGGACATCAACACGTAAGTTACTGCTTCTAGCCAACGTTAGCTGTCGTCATCAATTATCAAATTAGCTACAGTACGTACTGTAGCTACTGTAGATTACATTAGCTAACTCAGCTAGTTGGGTAGCTGTTTAGAATATTGAGCAAGTCCTAAAATGTTGTGATAAACAAGAGAGAATGGAGTTTCCCATCTGTGGTTAAACAAAGCTAACTAGCTAGCTAACTGTCTAGTTTTTACTTTTACATTAGCTACTCAACATCTTTTGGCTGATGCATGATTATCTCCATCACTGCTGTTCTGGCAAGCAACTGGTGATACTAATGAAATGTCTAATTGAAGCATATTTAAATTGTCTTTTCTTTCTGTGCACTTTAACAAAATAATATTGATCATGTTTAACTTATTGTCGTCTCTTTTGTTTGACAGATGAAAACAATGGTGTCGATGCAGAAGCAGATCTGAGTGCGATTCTGACACCAATGCATAAAGATGCTATAGTGTTCCAGCACTCACTGATCACAGCTACTCGTCACAGCTACCAGTTTCCAGGCCAAACTGCCAAAAACAAACACAATGTGGCAGTGCAGAGCCAGTAGCCCACACCATCCTGAATAATGACAGCATCTCAGTGTTGTACACTGGCCTTCCCCTGAGTGTGTTCTTTGACCATGTAGCATATTTACAGAAGTTCTACACAGCCAACTTTAAAATGCATGTTGCAGGCGGACTTCCGGTTTGCGAAGCTTAGAGATGGCAGCTTAGAAAGGTGCTCTGTTTCCCTGAGTATTTTTTAACTATTTTAGTTCTATTCTTGAGGTTCTTATATTCTTTATATTGCATTATAACTTTATGAATACTCCAAAGAAGAGATCCATGCCCTTTTCTCAATCGAGCCCCCCAATGAAGAAAAAGGAAAAGTCGTTGACAGATTTGTTTACGGCTACTACGAGGAACGTTGCTAGAAGATTGTATGTCTGAGCTGTTGGAGGCTGTGAATGGTATTTGCGAAGATCTTACTGCTGTTAAAACCCAGCTTAACCAACTTGACAAACAGACAAGCTTTACAGACTTGGATGAACAGAGTTTGCATTTTACAACATTTCTAACCGATGGTGCAGAAGGCAGTGATTGCATCTTGTTTCTGCAAGACAACCTACCGTATTGGTTCCCTGCATCTGTATATCGAGAGGGCCCATCGCATCAGTAAACAAAGAGGGAATTTGCCTAGAACTCTAAACCTTACTTTAAGGATAGATAAGCCATTTTACAAGCAGCCCGAGATTGGAATGCTCTGATCAAACAAGGTTCTTCATATCAGCTCAGATTATTCCAAGATTTCTCTCCGGAAACAATCAAATGGCGAAAGGCATTCCAACCTATTTGCTGACGTGTAAAGGATCTCTCCATCCCCACCTTCATGCTTTTCCCGGCTATTCTGAAAGTTGTTTGTCGGGGACCGGCTTCGTTCTATTATACTCTGGAGGCTGTGGATGCGGCGATGTAAAGTTTCAACAGAGAAAGACTATCCACAGCTACTGGTTAGACAACAGCTAGACAATGATGGAAGGCCTCATTTGGTTTTAGGATCTAACAGGAATTTACCAAAAACTTTTCATTGCCTTATCTCACCCAGTAATAGGAATTTAGCCTACAGTAACTCGAGGATATATTATCATGGACATTAATTGTTCTTTGATTTTATTTGGCTTTTGGTCTCAGGAATATGGACTCTTCCTTACCACAGACACAGAAACGTTTCAGTTCAGGTCAGCAAGCGGGGGTAAATTGCTTATCCTCGCCGGCTGGCATTTCTTTTCTTGTTTTAATGTAAGTTCATATTGTATTTTCCATGCTGTTTGTTCACAGACTGGGTCTTGGTATCTTTCATGGGACTTGTTTTTTTAAAGGGTACAATTTGTTATCTGGATGTTTTTCAGAGTGGCTTGTTGTGACTTGGGATAGAGGGAATTTGTAGTCAGGTCTTTAACCCACCGTGATGTGTGACCTCAGAGTAGTGTTTTTGAATTTGCACGGTCTGAAAATTCCAGCCAAAAGAGTTAAATGTATTTATTGGCTTCACTGCAAACATATTGATGTGGCCCTGCTTCAGCAGACGCACCTTAAAGGTGCAGATGCACATACAGTTCAAAATAAACATTGTGGGGCCCTAGTTTCCCGGTCAAGGCGCAAGTCCACCGTGCAAGTCAATCAAGGGTTGGCCAATACTTTTTTACTAATTTCGGGACACGTGGCGGTCATCAGGTCATACTTTTTATTTGTATTTGTATATGTAAGATACCCTTAGATGCTCCTTTAGTTGACCATCCCCTGATTGAATATTTGTCTGTGGGAGGACATGTGACATCTAAAATATTTGTTACAGATACCAGAAGAGATACCTACATACAGCTGCTTTGTGGAGTAGAGAACTGAAACTGAATGTTGAGCTGGCATGAGATAGGGTTTGGGATAATACTTTCTCTTCCTCAAGAAACCTGGCTTATCAGATGATTCATTTTAAGCTGCTGCATAGGGCTTATACTACTCCTCTGAAGTGTTTCCAAATGAAACGAGCAGATTATCTATACTGCCACTTATGCAATGTCAGGAAAGTTGGCACAGTGTTTTGGGAATGCCCCATTGTTTTGGTCTAGCATGGCCCATACTTTGTCTGATGCATTGGGACTTAATATCCCAGCCTCTCCTGTTATTATTCTTAAATGATGATTCCACACTGCCTCTGTTTATTCCACTTCTTACTACAGGGGCTGCTAATTAGGTACGGTTCACACTTGGTTTAACACTTTCGAGTACTATTTTAATTGCTACTCATGAGAGATCGTGTGCAAGATTACGAGGAGTGAAGGGGTTCACTATCCATGCATGGACAATGTGGCACAGAACCACTGTCCACACAGTAGGGTTCAGGGTATCCGTGTGTCTGCACGGCTTTATTTACAGAGTTTCCACTCCGGGTCTTA
>JAOEHI010001629.1:0-12428 GCA_025447815.1 Percopsis transmontana
GCTCCATGTAATAGCACCATGTAACCCCTACCTGCTCCATGTAACAGCATCATGTAACCCCTACCTGCTCCATGTAATAGCATCATGGAATTGTAAGTCGCTTTGGATAAAAGCCACTTACAAAAAATTGGCAACGCGTCCTCCCCTGACCCCCTGTCTGTCACTGTCGCACGCCTAATGCCATCTGCCAGCCCGGGCGTCCTACAGCGTGACTTCACACCGCCCGGATCCCCAGGGTGAGAGGGTCCTCGCGGCTTAAAGGAGTGCGGCACACCGCACACCCAATTCTTTCCACCATTACCAGGGGCCTGGTTTCTCCCCCAGCGGAGAGAAAGGTGTATAGGTTCAGAGGAGGGATAACTGAAGGTTTTCCCATCAAAACGGGAGTGACACGAAGAGGGTGAGAAGGACACTGGGACATTTCACATCCTCCATACTGGAAGACGACGAATTGCTGTATGTGGGCACATAGACAGTGGGCACAGGGGGTGGAGCAGGTTGTCTGGCGATCAAAAAGCCGCTGGTTCGATACCCGCTGACTTCTAAGTGTCGAGGTGTCCCTGAGCAAGACGCCTAACCCTAACTGCTCCCGGTGTGTTGGATGGCGCCTTGCATGGCAGACACCACCATCGGTGTGTGAATGGGGGGATGTGAGGCAATGTACAGCGCTTTGGGGGGCCTGTTGGGTACAGATAAGCGCTATATAAGTGCAGTCCATCCTGTAATGAGCCGTTTCCACCTAATGTCCGTGAGTCGGTGCCCGGACAGTGGGCTGTCTATAGGCATGGTGCAGCACCCAAGCGCTTGTGCTGAAATGGTCCATTGTAGGGCTGAAGGAGGGGTTAGGTAAGATGCTGGGTGATACGGTAGCAAAACAGCTTAGTCATCCCTCTTTCCCCCCCATACCAGGACTATCTGGGGAGGCAGGGAAGCTGATTTCTAATCAGAAAGTAATGGCTGTTTTATCACTAATGTTGTGACAAGATCATCGCATAACCCATCACCCAACACGGAGCATCTTTCTTACTGTTGCCAAGCCTTATTGTTTCGTGTGTGTGCGCGGGCCGGGTCTGCACCGCGTTTGAACGTTTTAATGTTCTCTGTGCGACCGCAAGGGCAATATGTGTCTGTGTCCTTACGAACACAGTGATTTGCATTTTCTGTGAGATTGCATTCAGATATTGGATTTGGGATTCGTGCCAGGATAAATGGCTTTCTCCTGTCCTGAGTACCATGGTCAGCACACATTGCCAACTCGAACATTTTAAACTGTCATTGCTCATTTCTCATTACTACTGCTGTTGTGCTCTTTTCATAAGAAGGAATACCAATAATTCTGCTTTTTATGTTGTTTTTTTAGGTATTTCATTATCAACTCTGAATTTACAAATGCACTACATTTTGCCAGACCGGGCATACCACATTCAAGGCTTCTAGATTAAATTACAAATATAATGTCAAATATAATTGGCTGTGGATGTCTGTATTCAGCTGTACTAAAGAGCAGATCATATGCTTCAGTTTTCTGGGCGACAGTGGCACAGGGGGTAGAGCAGGTCGTCTGGCGTTCATAAAGCCACTGGTTCGATACCCGCTGACTTCTGACTAAGTGTCGAGGTGTCCCTGAGCAAGACGCCTAACCCTTACTGCTCCCGTTGTGTTGGATGGCGCCTTGCATGGCAAACACCCACATCGGTGTGTGACTGGGTGGATGTGAGGCAATGATGTACAGCGCTTTGGGTGGCCTGTTTGGTACCAAAGCGCTATATAAAACGCAGTCCATTTTCTGTTCTTGCCGTGTGTGTGTGTTCCAGGCCACAGTTTTGTTTAGGGTTCAGATTCATGTCAGATTCCTTGTTTTCCGTTAGGTAGGCCAGGCGCCGTGGGCGAACACGCACGCACACACACACACACCACGTCGCTACGCGTTCGCACCCTTTGTAAGCGTGTTCTGTGTGGCTAGTAAATGCACACTGCTAGAGAAACGTTTGGCTACAGTGTGCTACAAAACCAGAGTGTCGTTTTGCTGATGAGGGGAGCGGAGGGCGGTTTGTGCATCACACGATTTATACTGTAATTTGCAGTATTCCACGCGGCCGTAACCATGACCGCGCACTCACACTGGTGTAGAACAGCCACAGCAGACCATAACACACCAGGCCATATGGCCGTCTTTCACTCTCTCTTTTTAAAGTTCTTATTCAGAAATATTCATTATCCTTTTGTAGATATGTCAAGATCTTAAGTTATTCCTCTGCCTGCCCTGCTGTACAGCTTCAGTTAGAGATTAACTATGGACGCATTGGCAGTTAATGGGTTTCATGAATTCTGTGTACAGTCCAATCTCCTCAATGTTTTTTGTGTTCCGGATCTGGGATTATTTGCGATAGCCTGAAAAAAATGTTAGATAGGCTTCCTGCAGACGGCTAGATTTCTCAAACTGACATGATAACAGATGCAGCCCGGGTATGTAGGCCTATCCTTTAAAAAGTTTTATTCCGCAACTCCGACATGTCACTGCAAGAAAAAGTGAAAATGGAAAAAGTTAGAGATGTATAGAGATGGTGTGTAAGCCTATTTATCGGCAGCTATTGGTCAGATCTCTGAAAAGATGGATTTCTATGTGCCTCGTCTTTTTTGCCATTCCTTTCATTAAATTTAGCTGAAAGTGGTACAGTTCATTAGAGGGATTTGACAATGACTAGCGGTAAACCTCTAATTTTGCTCGTGCATATGGAAATACAGAAATGATTGACCTACGCAAAATCTTACATCCGGCGACCTCTAAAAGATTCCCTTTGTCTTCTAAACCATCCTTTTGGCCCCCTTTCTGTTATTCTTTTCTTCTTTCTGAAACCCCTTCTTTAGTCTGCTCCTACCTTACATTTCGCCCGCTCTGTTCGCCGTTAATGCTACGCCAATATTTGCAGTTGGGCTTTCCTGCCTGTTCCAATCCTTTTCTATCTCTCCCCTTTCTCCCCCCCCCGTATGTGTCGCCCTCTCGTCTTTCCACCCTATCTCCAGACACCACGTTATCTCTGTGTTGGCAGTTCCGAGGTAAAGTGAGTGAGTTGTCTCATTTAAATGCACCACTTTATTATATAGAGCCTGCAGCCACAGACAATTTAGCTGCTCCCAAAATGTCTCTTCTAAGTGGCTTGATTTCTGTGCCGTCCGGAGCCACAGAAATGCTATGAAATACATTTTGCAATTGTAGCAGCTTCTTGCACATAATGACGGTTTGACTTTAATTATACTGTTTGTTTTTGTTTGTTTGTTGTTTTTTTTTAAATAGAAGGCGTAGAAAATCGGATCAGGGGTAGAAAATCAAAATTGCCTTTTTAATTTAGTATCACTCTTGTGCACCATGCTGTTTGTCCACCCAACGTATTTGCAATTACTACTACTACTACTAATAATAATAATAATAATAAAAATGAAGAACTGAAAGCTGAAATGACTCTTTGGGCCCTATTTTAACGATCTGAAACGCAAGTATCAAACACGAAATGCACGTAGCTTTGTGGGCGAATCTCGAATGCAAATCTAAAATGGGTTGGTCTGAAGTAGCTGGGTGTGGTTTGGGCGTAACGTGCTATAAACCAATCAGAGTGTCATCTCACATTCCCTTTTAAGAGCAGGCGCGCTTGTTCCATGGAGGATTGCTATTATGACGGCGGATTTGCCAGGAGCGGTTCACAGCCGAGGAGACCGACGTTCTCGTCAGGGCTGTAACAGATAGAGCAGTGACATCGTATGGGGATGGGAGAAACCCACCCAAATTAGCTTCCGTTAATTTCCGTCACTTAAGAAGTATTACCATGTTGAGTGTTTTTAAACCGCAGTTGAAAACACATCTATTTAGACAAGCTTTTAACACGTAGCCTTCCGACTTTACTCGATTGCTATTTTTATGTACACTTGTGTTTTTATGTACTGTTGTTTATTGATGTTTTTACTGGAAAGCGCCTTGTGCACCTTTTGGCTGTTGTAAGGCGCTCTATAAATAAAATTTGATTGATTGATTGATTGGTTAAACAGGTGTGGGAGGAAATTGCCACAATTGTTTCCACGGCTGGCATCCCCAGGACATCGCACCAGTGCCGCCAGCGATACAAAGCTAATTATAATCGTAATTGTAATTATGTATTGTTTGCAAAAATAGGAACTGCTGCGTCCGTGTAGATGAGAGAAGCAAAGTGTATACTTGTTGTGCACACGCTACATTATGGCCAAGCATGTCCCCTTAAAATAGCATCTGAATAACGCGCCACTGACTTTAGACTAGGTTTTTCCTGGTCACTGGCAGATTTGTTTTCTGAAACTGCAAAATGGCACCAGGGAACGTTTGCGCCTGAACACGCCTCCTCTTTTCGCTGAACCGCCCCCGGTAGCGCATATTCATCCTCTAATTTACCGGCGTGCGTCTGTGGAGGTAAAAGTCCGCTGTGCGTTGGGTGCAAAATAGGAATGATAAATGCGTCGGTGTACAAAGTCAATTGCGCTGGGTGCAAGATAGGGCCCTTTACCAGACACTGGTATAGCTAACTCTTAAAATTCTGTGACTCAGTGAACGGTTAAACTTATGCTTATTAACGTGTAAAGCTTTGTTAGCCAGCAGATGTTTTCTTCCTGCGCTAAAATTTTAATTATTTGATCTGTAGACGATAAGCCGATGTCTTTACATCTTTACATCATGTCTTGACATTTTTTCAGATAACAGATAAAGATAGTTATTGTGATGCAGGAGGTCAGGTCAATCGAAAACCAGACCGTATCAAGTCATCAAAAACTTTAGGAGACTTTGCAGAGGCAGTATCTAAACTGTCATATATGATTGAATTCTCTTTCCTGATCAACAGTGATTTCACTCAACTTCCAGAATCAGAAATCTCATCACAATTCATAGTTGTCCCTTGCTTGACTCAGGACGGCCTTGAAGATGAACTGCCTGTCTTTGAGGAGTTGGATAAAAAATAATAATGGTACAACCAGAGTTCAGTTGCAGTTCAGACTTGTAGAATGCCTTTGTGCAGTATTCAGAAGGAGGGAGGAAGAGGAGGAAGGGAAAAAAAGAAAAACAGTATTCCTCCATAAGCCCTCGACTACTGAAAAGCATCACCCTTCCCTCCAATTTTTTTGAAAAGGCTCCAAATGGACCGTCGTCTGTGTCTTGAGCCTTTTATGTGGGGAGTTATTGACTCATGCTTGCCTTCCAGTAAAGTTACTGCCAGTGGATATGCATGCTATAGCTTCAGAAACGCTTGTGTAGTAATAGCAGATTAGGTGTTTCTCCGAGGCGAGATGTTGTTTTACATCAAGCGGTCCGTAGCTGCTAAGGAGATTGTACAGCAAGGAACCTCTCAATGGTGGGAGCACGATTTGTCTGCTCGGTTTTTGGCTGCTGATTTTATTTTATTTTTTGTCCTGCAGAGGAGCTTTCTATTGGGGGGGGGCATTGGAGTCCTGGTGCGCCATCCTGCTGTTCAGGGAGGGTGAGCTGCTCCTTTTGTCTTGGGCGCAGAGTTCTATCGGAGTGACTAAGGCAGCGTCACTCCCTTCCCGAAGACCTGACAACCTGCTGTGTTTAAGCATGAAGGCTGAGGAAGAGAAACTAACAAAGATTCGCCAAAATTATCACTGAGTTTTCAGTGTACTTTACCCATGTTGATCAGTGAGTTATTAATGCTGCACATGCTTTTTTCTGTACCCGGAATAGATCAAGAAGAAATAGAACTTTCTACCAGACGTAATTGATAAGTGAATGAGGATATAAGTTGCTTTTCACATAAATTGATTATGTTTTGTTACACAGAACCAGTGAAATCAGAATGGATCTTGCTAGCTCAGGATGGCATCGCAAGGCTAGTGGCTGACTGTCTGTGGGAACGAGTGCTGCAAATGCAGTTACAAATGACAGTAATCCACGAGTTGTTAGAGCCTGTTAGAAAATAGTCTTGAGAATCGAGAGCTAGATGCAACACTTTTCTCTATGCAGGAAAAACCCTGCCTACACAGTCCAGGCTGGGCAAATTGTATTTAGTAACTGAACCTGCTGTGATCATCCAATACAGCTTTGTCTTGTTGGTCAAATAAAAACATTACTTATAATTATATAGCTCACACATCCTTTTAAACTTTGGTAGCAGCGCAAATCTACATTCCAAAATACGCCCAAGCCTATTCAGTTAAAAGTATAAAAAAGAAATCTAAAAGTCAGAAGTTATGTGTGGACTTCGTATTGGACAATGCTGTCTCACAATCTGTCCCAAAAGCCAAGAAGTTATTTATTTTTATTTGGCCTTGGATTTCTTCTGATCTTTTACTTTTGAATTCGTTTTATTGATTTATGAATCTGTTTAATGTTTAATATTGTGCTGCAGGGTGTATTGCAGCCTAATTCCTGTTTAGAATCTGCTTTTGATTTGATTATATAGAGACTCAGTGTGGCCTGAATCCTTAGATATTCCACAAATATGAATCAGACTTCAGTTTTAGATAGCTCTGACAATATAGAGATTGAACTGCAGTTTTTGGCAGTAATAAGAAAAATGGAAATAAGAAAAAAAAGCAACTCCTGATTGAGGTTTTGAGGTCTCGTTAATCAAAAACCCTTTGAGCTAGAAATGTAGAATAAATAAAATGCCTATGCAATTTGATCCAACTTGGTTGTAGCATGTGTCCTAATTGTGTTTAGAAGGCCCCAAATTCTCTAGTGTGTATGTGAATAAAAATAATACGCTGTGCAATAAGTGTCTAATGAGCCGTTTGAACATCCCACTGGATTAGAAGTGGTTTAAAAGCATAGTGGGCCATTTAAGCAGCGTACGTTTAAATCGAGCACTTGGTTTGTGTTCTGCCTGTGTTGTGTTCAGCCTTCTTGTGGTGTCCATTATTTTGTATCTTATGTATCGATGGGCGATATAAGATATTGGGGTGGGCTATATGAGGAAGAAAACGTAGTTGACATGTTAAGGATAAAGTGCTGAAAGTGTAACGATGGACAGTTGACATGTTACCGATGCATCTGTTGTTAGTTGCAGGGATCACCCCAAATAAAGTGTTACCGGAACATCGAATAGCGCGTTGTATTTTCCCTAGACATTTGAAATTAACTATAGGTGATATAGTTGCTAGTAAATATTGTCATACTCGATTTATAGAAAATGGGATACTTAATATTTATGAAATGTTTAATATTGTTGCTGATTATTAACAACCCCTAGCACAGGCTAAACCCCATTTTATACTGCTTTACATGGGAGTATTAAATTGTTATTGTATTAATTTCTTAATCTATGTTCTCCTCATTCAGTGCAGTAACATTCAGATTAGGTCAGATCAGGTTGTCTTGATGGAATAGGCCTATGTAAGCCATTCATAATGCTAATACCCAAATGTTAAAATTTGCGAAGGGGAGTGAAATAGAGTGCTTTGGTAACAGTGTGTGAGCTACATTGTAGATAATACAGCCATGTCATCCTCAGTCTGCATATTAATGTAGAAAGGGTATTCTTTCAGCCAATTGAAAATGTTTTACTCTTTTTATGGAATACGGTACATTGTGAACTTGGTGTAGTATTGCTCCCATAATGCACTTCTGCATGCACAAAACTAACGGGGGAAAAAATGAAACAATTGATCCTGCAGGTAAAGTGCGACTCACACAAACACCCACATCAGACATTTGGTCTGGAAGCCTGATAGACTAACGACGCTTAACAACACAAGTCCTTAGATGTTCCAGCCCATGCGATGTGACTTTTCAGTGTATAGGAGAAAGACGTGTTCTGAGCCTAGCCTGCCCACCTGCTGTGAAATATAGTTTCTCTTTGGTTCAGGACGAGGCTGCTTCGCTTTCATCACCTCTGATGAAAGCCCCGCGCCATACAAACGTATTTTGATTGATGGCTTTAAACTACCAGCATGGGGGGTGTCAACGAGCGTTTGGATACGACACTCGCAATGAGGTGGAAGGTTCCAGGGAGGCTTGAATGTCTCCTCGGTAAAAACCCGGAGAGAACGGGGAGCACTATAAATAAGTAGTCTTCATTATACTGTAATGTGCAAAAGAATGCTACATTATTTATGGTGTGCTGTGTTTGTGAAGTTGGTCTCCCACTTCACATCTGCTCTCCAACTGTGGTGCATTAGTCCTGCAGTGGCAACAGCACGATGTTCTCACTCGCACGTCGTACAATAGAACGTGGTAGTGGACCCTCTCCTGCTTGAGATGGCCTGGACCAACAACACAACACGAGACAATGGCACATTAGCGCGCGAGCGTAGAGACCTGGGAACGAACACACACACACACACACACACACACACACCCTTTCTCTCAAGCCCTGCTAATCAGTGAAATCAGCGGGTATACTGATTGAGGGGGAAATAAAAAAAGACTGCATTGTCGGAAGTCCTTGGCACATGTCTGGGCTCTGCCCTTGGAATCTGCCATCCTGTTGGTTTCTCATGCTGGCATTCCCAGCCATGCTCCTTCATTTGATTATCCTCATACAGTATAACCCGTGGTCTTTGTACAGGTTTTAATGTTAAATGAAAGTTTAAACCCTCCCCGGATTATGACGACTGAGGAAGGCTTTAGTAACTCTGTGTTGACCTTCTATACAGACGTGGTCCTGGCTTCCAGATACCTACTGGAACACCCTCGCATTTTTATATTGTATATATCTTGCTGTTTTTATACAGCAAGGTTGATCTACATTTAAAGCTGAGTTCAGAGGAAACGTGATGAAGGAAAGCCGCTTCTCAGTTCTTTGACTGGGAACACTATGGCAAAAGAAGAGTAAGCCTATTAGGTGGGGGAGAATAAACCTTTGAATAGATTGCCCTGCCCTAAACATTAGGATTAAAACTGTAGTGCCGTAATAAGATTTAGCAGAGAGCCTCCGCCATTTATCATTGTTATGAACGCTATCATGGAATTTTTGCATGAGACTCTATTTTAACTGTTTTTTGCACATATTTGCTAATATAACACTTCCATTCTTAAATACTCTAAAACACACAAGCTTAGGGGGCAGGATAGTCTAGTGGTCTGGGTGTTGGACTCCCAGTCAGTAGGGGTCAGGATAGTCTAGTGGTCTGGGTGTTGGACTACCAGCCAGTAGGGGGCAGGATAGTCTAGTGGTCTGGGTGTTGGACTCCCAGCCAGTAGGGGTCAGGATAGTCTAGTGGTCTGGGTGTTGGACTCCCAGCTAGTAGGGGGCAGGGTAGTCTAGTGGTCTAGGTGTTGGACTCCCAGCCGGAAGGTTGTGGGTTTGAGCCCCAGAGTGGGCCTACATGTAAGCATCCTTGAGCAAGATGCCTAACCCTTACCTGCTTTGGATAAAAGCGTCTGCTAAATGACCTCATTGTAGTACAATTTCTAATTCTGTTGTTTTTGCCACATTCAGTAATTTAAACCCCTGCTGCTTTGTACTTTATCTTTAAGCTCTTGAATCATGAAGAAATAAATGGTTTGCCTCAACTGCGCTCTTTTTATGAAGTCAAACATTTCCACAATCAAACTCCAAATTAATGCGATCCTCTCTCTGCCTTTTACGCGGTGTCTAGTGGGGACCATAAACCAAGTGATCACAAGCCTCGTCTCTGTTAAGGCCTGGCGATCGCAGTGTCCCCGCCGAGACCAAATGGCTGTAAATGTCATGCCCTTTGCAGACATCCTGCTGTAAATAGCACCGTAACGAAGCCTACCTGAAGTGGAGGCTGAATGCCATGCTTGAGAAAGGTTCCTGATTTTTAGATTGACAATACAGGATAGTCTAGTGGTCTGGGTGTTGGACTCTCAGCCAGAAGGTCGTGGGTTCAATCCCCAGTGTCGGCTTACCTGTAAGCATCCTTGAGCAAGATGCCTAACCCCTACCTGCTCCATGTAAAAGCAGCATGTAACTGTAAGTCACTTTGGATAAAAGCGTCTGCTAAATGCTGTAAATGTAAAATGTAATACGGATGAATCGTACACCAGCACTGCAGGTGTGGAAATGAAGCGCTCCTCTTTTCCCTGCCGTCTTGGATGCTATAGCAACATGCCTGCTGTATAGCATGGGCAACGTGACAACTGGGAACACTGCGGGGGAGAAAGTGTACATTAGCTTGTATTACATTTTAGATTCAGTAGTTGATGTACTTCATTTAAGATGTATTTAGATTTTGGATTCATATGTATTATACAGTTTTCAGCAAACGAGTATTTTGAGAATACAAACTACCAGTAGTGACAGAGGTGTTTGTAGACACATTAGAAGGATGTTTTTGAGAAACAATGGAAGTAAGCAGTGATGATTAATCCTTCACCAATGACCGCAACTGTGAGTTGCTGTCCAACGATCAAGATGTAAATTCATGTCTGCTGTTAATATTGAGGTAGCCCTTTTAACATTTTGAATCATTCTAATTTGCATTATCTTCATGGTCCATGAGGTGAATGCGAACACAAAAGCGTTCCAAAAACGACTGTGTAGTTCTTGAATCTTTGTGGGGGAAAAGGACAAATTTGTTCAGATATAGGCAGCGCTATGTTCTCCTTTGGTAAGACTTGTTCACACCATCCTCGCTCACGGAAGTTATTTAAGGCGTTCAGCGGTTCACATTCTCCTCACATACTGTACGAGCCCTCAGCACTCTGCAGACACACTGAGGGAG
Organism: Percopsis transmontana; assembly: GCA_025447815.1. Lineage (NCBI taxonomy): Eukaryota > Metazoa > Chordata > Actinopteri > Percopsiformes > Percopsidae > Percopsis > Percopsis transmontana. The sequence continues at coordinate 10,666 of JAOEHI010001629.1, forward strand.
GACACGTAATGTTCCACACAGTTCAAAGGGGCCTGGTTCAAAGAAGCAACGCCCCCACAACCCACCCCAACCCTTGGCCTTTCCTGTGGTCATCGCGACACCCTTCTGCAGTAGCACAGCCCCCATTAGCCCTGTACCAGCTTGCCTCTAGAGGGCCAAGCAGGAGGAAGCATGAGGCTTTGAGGATTTGGCAGCTGGAGCTTCTACCTCTGATCCCACGTAAACGGCTTGGCTGAGTAGCATCACTTGCGTGAATACGGTAACAACCGAGAAATAAGGGTTGAAAGAAACGTAACTAATTATTAAACTTGAACAATTCAGAACTGCAATGCTAGACATACACCAACTATTCTATAATAAAATTAATTGCCGACTATTTTCTTGCCACTTGATTTTTGTCGACAAAGTGGATTAGTTGTTGCAGCTCCAGGCAGAACGCAATGTCTGGTAAAGGCTGGATGATGAATATTCCCAGAATATGTCTGCTTTGTTTTATGACAGTGAGAAAGTTATTATCCACTCTACTCTGTTTGCTTTTGCAATCCAAATCAGTTTACCTAACGTAAAGCGCTAAGTGCTAAGTGGTAAGCAAACAGTGTACAGCACACAGGCCATTGGCTGATTATACTCTATTTAACCACTGTTGTTTGAGCGGTTTGATATCAAAGCGTAAGCCAGAAGGTGAATAAGCATAACATAATGTTCCCGCAAATGGCATTCAGACACCAACTCAGAACTGCAAAGAGAAAAGATTTTATTATGGCAGGCTGCGTCATTATTGTGTTAATAATTATCAATCGGCCGTAAATGGAAGAGAAAATAACTTTTTTTTTACAGCAAAAGTTTAATGCAGGAAAGCATTGTAGCTTTAAAATGTATGTGCCAATATGTGCTTGTGCGTTGGGTTTCTCTTAAGTGTACGGTTGTGCGTGTCTGTGGCAGCATATGGGATAGAAAACACTAGGCTCACATGCAATGTCCGCCTCCTCGGGCTCCCGTTAAAAGGGATCCGGCCACCTGGGCACCAGCAAAATATGGCTCGCGATTCGAACCCGCCGCGCCAGTCCTCTCGGCTCGGTATGCCTGTGACTGTAGGCCAACATGTCCAGCTTCTCCAGCAGCCACAACAAAAGCCTGGGGTTCAGAGTCACGCTGGGCTGAAAAATAGCTTCATCTGCTCATTTGCCTCCCTTCTCTCACACAGCCCAGTTCTGTCAGGGGTGGAATCCTATTTGTGTTTAATAGAGTGCGCCAAAAAAACAAATAAATCCAATGTACGGTGCGCTGAAACTGTCAGTAGTAACGTATGGAAATAGAGTTTTTAGGGGAGCGAGGGAAAGACGAGAAGTAGGGGAATATATGCGTTTAGTGTCGTCTGGCGAGTGGAAAAAAACGGGAGATGGATCTCATTTCCTTGAGCGATTAGAGGACCCGGCTGATGGAGCAGCCCGTACCCATGGCTACCCTGGCTCTGGGGAACTCGGGATAGGTGATGCGGGGGGAAAACTGCATGCCAGGCTGACTTACACTCTCCGGATGAATAATTTACGAGGCGTGCTCCCCAGTGCTCTTTAACGGGCCGCCGTCAAGGGAGCGCATCGAACGCGGACAGCCCGAAGCTTAAGTTGTCCGTTTTCACTGGGCCCCCCCCCCCCCCCCCCCCCCCCCCGCCCCCCCCCCCCCCACACACCCCAAAAACACACACACAACCACACCACAAAAAACCTCCAGAGGGCGAAGATAAATGGTATCTGAGGGTGTGG
>JAOEHI010001630.1:0-12427 GCA_025447815.1 Percopsis transmontana
CTACTACTACTACTACTACTACTACTACTACTACTACTACTACTACTACTACTACTACTACTACTACTACTACTACAGAGAAGAGAATCCTTTCATTGAGTGAAACTATTTAAATTTTTAAAAGACTCAAATCTGCCATCTCTAGTCAGTGTATATCACACCCAGGCACCACCGGGTGCCTGCCCTTTACCCGACTGCATCCTAATTAGAGCAGTGTGTACACCATGTGTACAGTCACTGGATGGAACGATCCCCTCATGGTCACATCAAAGGCCCAGCCGTGTGGACCAGCTCATTTAATAGTCATGTCCGCTGTTGGATCACATTAAATTAGCAGCTTCACTCTGGGTGGCCATGTCTTTTGGCTCTCGGCCAGCAGTTATATGAAGATATTCAAGATATGAATTTCCCATACAGCGTTTATAACTCTTTCCCTATATTGAGAAAGATATTTTCCCATTCCCATGCCATTCCCATTCATGTGATGGTGTTTTGCAAGCTGTTGTCCGCTTTTTTAATGGAATCAATCACAGACACAAACATATACACAATTCACACTGACCTATTTAGCCTTACCAGCATGTCTTTTGAGGAGGGTCACATTAACACCACACAGATTGAATCTGACAACAAATCAGTCACTCTGGGGAAGTGGTTGATAGAAGGTGATCCACAGTTCCACCAAATAGCCAAACAGCACACATACTCATATTTGACGTCCTTGCGAAAACACCTTTGAATTCCTGGATTTGTTTGAAGTCTTGGTAGACGCGGTGACCCTGTCGGAGCAGAAGGTTTTGTACAAACAGCGACAGCTGGCGAGGGGACTTTCTGACACAAACCAGCCATCCTTCAGAAGGCGCCCCAAAACGCATTGCTTACAGAGACTCCACGCAGCTCTCTGTGGTAGACGCCAGAATGGATGGCTGGGCATTCAAAGCAAACAGATGGATGGGCCCTATCAAGGTGTCACTAAACAGCTCAAGGTCGGCTGTAGACTTGTGCCACTTAATAATTGAATACCTACTGTAGCAGAAAATAAAAGTCATTGTACGTTTATCTTTTATGCCTTATATAGTGACAGATTACATGAAACAATGATAACGTTATAATGCTTTAGCCTTTATCCTATAAACCACAGGCCCGGTAGGCTCTGAAAACCAGCCTGGAACCATGCCTGGTTCCACAAGGTCACTTCTAATCTTAGTGATGCGGCTGTTAAATAAAGATCTCTTAAACTCCAAAGAATCAGCCTCAGAATATTCTTTTGATTTTTACTGAAATGTATTTTTCTTTTTCACCTACCACAATTTTGCATATATGGATATATGATTATACACAAGATCATGAACTCAAAAGAAAACTCGTGAATGTGATCTTCCTTACCCTAATGATAAATCATTATCATCGCTTTTTAGCAAGCCCTCCCCAGAAGTTGACTCCGCCCATAGGGTCAAAAATAGGTTATATTAATGTTCAAGTATACCTACAATATACTGTATCTTTATGTAACGTTCCTGGTAAAGAGGACTCCTAAATCAGACATTGGTATATTCTCAGACTATTTGTCTTCATCATATGATAGAAGCTATGCACTGTATGGATGCATAGAAGCATTGCAAACATAGCCACTCTGTCTCAATGGGGCTTAGCTGGAAGCACATAGTTTCTGAGCCAGGCACTGGCCATCTGGACTGACTAAAAGTGCCAAGCTAATGGGGTGTGGACTGAATATCTGGCTGCCAGGGGGTCTTTAACTATGGTTAATGTCTACAGGGCTTAACCGGGCTATAAAGTTAAGGGTTGTTTTTGAAAAAATTATGCAGGAACTATATTGCCTAGGAACGATAGTCCTGGAAAATCTTATACCACCAAGGGCTCTTCGCAAAGGCAAAAAACAGTATCCATACTAGGGGCCCTATTATCAAAGTGAGCAAGCAGACCATCTACAGAAACAGCAAAATTCCAGCAGGATAAAATATCTTTATGTACGCAATAATAATCTGGGAATCACCAGAATGTTTTATGGTGAGGAGTGATGCCATTGTCACAGGGATTATTGTAATGAAGTGTCAGTAGTTCTTAAATATTTAATTGAGTAGTGTTGTCCTGCTACTCTGTTAAACTTTAATTATTTTCACATGTTTCAACAAGATAGAAAACAATGTTTCTGCTATTTTACGGCCAGGGAGTTTACATTCTCTTTTTGAAATACTTGAAATACGCATCAGGTGGGGCAGCGTGTTCGCCTGCAGGTAAAGCGCTGCGACAAATCTGTAGAGTTAGAAAAGTTAGTCATTTCCAATGATACATAAATTGACAATACAAAACAGGTTTTGAAGATTAATGTTTTGAGACACTGAAAGCAGTGTAGCAACATAGTACAGATACAAAAGCATCTTCTAAATGTAAAAATGTAAATGTACAATACATGTAGGCCTACCTGTATTTGGCACAGAAAGCGCAGAGGCAAGGCTGCTAGGTTGATGCCCTTCTACGGCCATGTCCAGCTCTCCTCGTGTAATGGCCCGTCCCCTGGTATCTCCTCCATGCTCTTGAGACTGAACTGGAAGACAATCAGTCAGGAGGGCTGAGGAGAGAGCAATTGTCTGTGGCCAGCACCTGCAAAACCAACCCCTTTTTGGGGGTTGTCTTGCTGTTGCCTCTCCAGTGCAGCTGTTGATTTGCACCAAAACAGGTGACATTGATTTACAATCCCTTATGATTCCTAACTGGACAGATTGATATCCCTGAAGTTTAATTGATTTGATGTTATACTGTGATGATTACGTGGTCAATAAATCATTTTGATACTGGGATAGACAATGGAAGAATTTAAACAATAAATTGGAGGTTCGATTCACTTGCTGTTGCCACCCGATTGACTGACTCGGGTTTTCGGTCCGAACGTCAACACTACTCTACCGTCTGGAAAGGCGAGTCGACAGTGCAGTGTGAGGGCTACAGATCAGGCAAGAATATTTTTTCGCACTGTGTATACCCAACTTAACACAATAAAAAAGTAAAGTAGTAATTTATCAGCACAATGAATTCCCATCTCACCTTTCTATGCACACATCCACTATGCAAATAGGAGGCACAGCAGATGACCTTTTAAACTGGAAAGCTGGAAATAACAGACATATGGAAATGCATGTATTCAGGGACTGGTGAACGTTCTGAAATACAAAACCAAACCATCCTCCACCCACATAGGTCTGATGCTTTAAATACTTAAGCGAGAGAGAGATGGTGTGATCACTACCTAAAGACATACTGTATATTGAAGTAATGAAACACACTGATAAATGAATGTCGTATGTCAATGAACTGTTTTGACATTTTTTTTCCATGCATGTGAGTGGAGAAATGTATGAGCTCATTTTACAATATTCTACTAATGACTAAAACATTTTTTCAAATTGCTCCTATTTTTTGTTCCTGAGAGCAGATTACAGGAGCAGGTGCTCTATTTTAAAATGTACAAGAATCAATACAAAATGTTAAACAACCATGTGCATGCATTTTTACTTAGCTCCAAAAGCTAGCTTAAACTCAAAACATCATTATACTTACAGTTAAAAAACACAAATACACCTGCGTATACTCCCACATCTAAACGAACACACTGACAGACACAAAGCAAAAAGCTATTAACCCCTCTATATCTGCAGTATTGGGGGGTGTCAAGACACCATTATGCGGAGCTGTATTGCAGTCTTGGCTCTGCTCACCTCTGGTATTTCCTGTTTTTGCCCTACGAAGCGTTAGAGATGCCAGCGGGTCCAGTGTTATGGTAATGTTGTGTCCGATAAACGCAGACTGCTGGTTGATAGACAGGGCCTCTAACAATGGGCTATCAGGCACCCGTGGCTCTTGGCAATAGGGCACCGACACAAAGGAGACATAATGAGAGAAGATAGCATTGTGATGGAGGCTGAAGATGAGAGAGGCAAGTGTGTGTGTGTGTGTCAGTGAGAGAGTTTTCGAGGATGGGTATGCGTGTGTGTTTGCCACACAGAAAGGGCCTGCTAATTTGCTGTTTCTCTATAGGCTGATCAAGCTTTTCCAGGGGTGATTACATACTGTACATCACACAGACACAAACTGTCATACACTAATAACAATAGAACTAGTGACAGACAGACAGATATAAATAGATAATTATATAGTAAAGCTTAAATGTACAATGCCAATGGTAATGCCGAGTGTTACAACCCAGGCTGTGCTGATAACAGCCGTCTTTTCGTTCACTGAATAATATATCAACATGTAAACAGGCAAGGTACAATACATTGAATAATCATTTTTTTCTTCTTTTGTGGGGGATTTTACAATTGGGGCATTGTGCATCAATCACAGTTTCGAGTTTTAAAGGATCACTGCATTTTTTTTATTATTACCTTAGTGAAAGAAAGAAGCAGAAACAAGCGTTACAAAAATGGTTGAAAACAAGGAAAGCACATGCCCCTCCCACAATTTATTGTTGAGTGGTTCACACTCCTCTCTGTTCTCCCCCTATAGCTCTACTTAGCCCACACTGCTCTCTATAATTTGCATTGTCAAGCTCAGCTATGCGGGGGGGAAATAGGGTTCAAACACATAACGTACCTTTAAAGATGTCTCCTGCTGCTGTGTGCCTCCTAGGAAAGAATATACGTAACCAGCAGCGACACTGGGAGCTGCAAATAATCTTTACAGAACCTGTAATGAAAATAAATCTTTCTTTGATTTCCCCCATAGTGCAGCAGTTGTCTTGGCAACCACTAAGACAGCCCGCTATAGCTACTCTCTCTCATTTACCTTGCTGTTGTGTCACTAGCCAGTGAAAACTATGACAGTATGGAGTCTGAGAAGAGCTGTTACAAACAATGAGGACAGTAGATAAGATGACTACGGACTATTGCTGCCACTTCAGGAAAAAAAAACTGATCAGTATCACGTTATAACGTAAAAGGTTATAACGTTAGCTGAGCTTGACAATGCAAATGTTATAACAACATATTTTTCACATTTTAACAATATATTTTCACGTTTCATGTTATTTCAAGAAATCTTGATAAAACGTGAAAATTCAATTTCACGTTATAACGTGATATTTTCACACTATGATGTGCAAATGTTGTTTGAATGAAGAAAGGTGTGCTGAGGAGGGTTGAGGTAGGCTATGGCTCATTTAAGAGATTTGATTAAGTTTTGTTTCATGCTTGGGTTAAGACATGGCGAGATTCTGCAGTTACTGAGCACGGTGGATGATATTGTAATATGTTGGCCTATGCGTACACTTAACGATTTTTAAATGCATGCCGCATTACAGAAGAAAGAATGAGTCCGACCCCCTAGCTGGAGGCAGCATTTCTGATTGATCAGCTGGAGGGGCACGCATCCTTTTCATCCTAAAATATTGGATCTGTAAACCTATCCACTGCCCACCCATTAATTCCCCTAGAGCTGCCATAATACATACAGTAAATATACACATACCTATATAAAGTTATAATCTATGTGTGCCTTTACATGCACCTACATAAATAAATTAGTAACAAGAGCAGGTTGTTTGAAGATAAGTAGAAAGAGATGCCATGAAGAAAAGAAAGGAAGGTTGTTCCAGTTAGATAGAGGCACGTTGTCCAATTTCTTCAGAAATTCTTCACAAAAAAAAAGATACTCAGTATGCCTTAGACTATACAATGACCTATATGGAATTAAAAATTATTTTAAGTAAGGAGGATAATTAAAGAAAATGCATTTAAAAATAAACTTCAGCAGTGAAAATATGTTCTACATGTTAACCAATTTAGCAATGTTAGGAACCGGTGGGACGGACCTCTGGCACAGACTCAGACACTGAGGTAGATTTAGTTAAAGTGCTTTAATACCAGTGTTCCTTTAACATAGAAACCAAACGGCAGGTACAATGTCCAAAACAAACACAAAGACTGGTAGGCCGTGCTACCAGGTAGGTCCAGTGCAGTGTGGGAATGCCGGGGAGGTTATCCAGGTGGATGGTGACAGGTGACGGAAATGCTCCTCCGCCAGGTTCCAGGAGTTCAGGTCTGGTTGGGGAAAAAGGCAAGCCGGAGGTAATCCAGAGTTTAGCGTCGTGGGTCATTAATTGACGTAGAGCAAACTTACGACCAGGCGATGAGTGGAAGGGACAGCCACCCCGACAGTAGTAGCGGGGTGAGGCGCTGATTGGCGAGTGGCTGAAGACTGGTCTCGCCACACCAGGTTCCAATCCTGCAATCAGCTTGGGCGAACGAGCAAGAGAGAGAGAGAGAGAGAACAGGGCAGGCAAGGCTAGACAGAGCCAGTAATCCCAACAAGCAACTCATAAACAGAAATCTACAGAGACCATTATAGTATACTACATTGAGGGGCCAAAGATGTGTTTCTGAGGTATTACGATAGACAACATCTGTATAATTTAGTATAGGTAATATCAACTGTGAAATAATTATTTTCCTCAGGCTGCAATTTATTGTGGGGTTTAAAAGATAGTTGAGAATCAAGCCAGAGACACAAATATTTAAATTCCTTAACTTTCTCAAGTGGTGTCCTATCCATGAGATTAATCAAGCGTTATTGGTTAAGTGCAAAAGATTAGAGTATGTCAAACAACATACAATAAGACTTCTTCTTATTCAGTAAAGGTTTGATAAAGGAAAAAAATTCTTGAACAGTATCAAAGTCAGCCTACAATGCACACTGAATCTGCGAAATGTCAGTCTTGGAACAATAAATCACAGGATCAGTAAATTATTAAACTATTAGTTAATAAATTATATTTTCATTAATTATTGTCAATATTAGAAGTACTCATTTGTTCTGACTTAAAATAATCGTATACATTGACACTTAAACCTGCTGTAGGCCTAATCGTTTTGCTGACGTCACTAGCTTGTAAGCAAGTTCACAGCCGTTCAACTTTCAACCCCGTTGCAACATGTTTTGCGGTTTCCCTGGAGACATGCTGTTTGATTTCAGATTCGATTGGCAGGCAGGAAGAGGAATGCATATTCATAGGTGGTGCAGTCCAGGTTTGACAACACAGAGGGAAAACCATGAAATAACAATTGACTGGCTGCAGGTGGCTCGGGGTAGTTCACGTAAGATGCCATGGCTCAATTATTCTGTCTGCAGGTGTCCTAAGTGGAAATGTGAAAAATGTGTGCAGCTTTAAAGGTTGGAATTTACCGTAAGCATCCACCCTGAGTCGACACCACTTCGAGAGAGGTCGACGCCCCTTGTGGGGGGTGTCTGAATGAGAACAACTCCCCAGGCCACAACTCATTTGCATGTTGAAGAGGATATGAGGATGTATATTGAGGGCATGTGTTTTTATTGGTAGAAACTTTCTGTGTCCCATTTAACTAAAAACAAACCAACCCAACACTACGCTACGCCATTAAAGGAAACACTATTTCTTTTATCTTGGAGTTGCAGATCTAACTGCATTATTTATAAATAGGACCTATTTACTTGGTTAATACATAACACACAAAAAAAGTTCCACTGGTTCTTTGGATATAAACATCAACTCTGTTAGGAAAATGAATGCAAACAAAGCCAGCAATATTCCAGTCTCTTGGTTATTAAATTAAAATAGAAAATACAAATGATATATAAACACAAATTATAATTATAAGCTCACAGAACAGCACTGAGCGGTATCTATAAAGCAGTGCAAGATTTGTTGTGCTCTTTATTAGTGGCGTTGGCACCACTGTGTGACAGTGATAGAGCAGTCCATCAAAAGCTTACCGCAGGGGGGCAGAGATGGGTCAGCCCATATCCTGTGATGAGACTTCACCCAGTCACATCAGAGGGTATACGAGCGCGTGAGAGAACAAAGTTGGTAGGGAGAACTAGAGAAGAGAAGGAAGTAGCTCTAAATAGTTGCCGGGGACGGAGAGAATAAGTGACGAATATGGCGAGAGATAGAAAGAGAGAGATTCATTTCTCCGTCTAGAGCTGTGAGGCAGACATCAGTCCCACGGTGACGGATCTCCACGGTGATTGCTTCTTGGCTTTTAATTAGATTAACAGAAACACACGTACACATACATCATCATCATCACACAAACACACACATTCACACAAAATATAAGGTGTATTTTTCTCTATTTCTGTTTTACTCACACACACACACACACACGTATTAAAACGCAGGTGGTGTTGTTAATTGGAGTGGACAGCATGGGCAGCTGCCTAGACCAGTTAAGCAGTGGTTGCTGCTCCCAGTCACGCACTGGAATGCCAGTGGGGTGGCGATATTGACCAGCCAGCTGCCAACCAGAACATGGACTATATATTCACTGGGTGGATTTATATCTATTGTGTGTGTGTGTGTGCGTGCGTGTGTGTCTGAGTTAAATATGCATCTAAAGCAGTACCGCCGGCTCTCCTTTTCCAGGATGGGGGTTCAGCCTGCGTTTGTTCTCTGTGCTGATCGAGGCTCATAGATCAGCCCTTAGCTCTTACACGTGAAGACCCAGAGGACAGATCTGCAGATACACCTATCGCTGTAGCTGCTGGTTTGCATTCCCACATTCCCAAATGGGCTTTTCTTTACATTCTGCTAGCGCAATACTGCTGCTGTGTTGAGGTAGCTCCATGACAGTATAGTTAGACAACCCTGAAGAAGGGTATATGCAGAATGGCTTCTGTTTGGGTACCCAGACAGCTTGTTAGGGTTTCTGGCCAAGGGTTTGATTTTCTGCAAGCAGCAATTAAATGGCATCCAAACTTATTAAACAAATGTGGTTTTAGAATGATGGCTAAGCAAATATTTTTTCTGATTGTATAAAAAAACTGAAGAAAGAAAAATACATTTGATTTGAGATTTAAAAAAAATAATTTTTTCACAGAGAAATATTTGCATTTAATTTAATATATGATACTTAGAAAACTCCTGTCATTGAAAGGTAGAAAAGCTTTTTCTGTCATTGTGACAAGATAATCAAAACGTAGACCTAAAGGACACAGCTTTTCCTTTAAGACCTGTACTGAAAAAAAACTCCATATTTCTTGTTTCCCCCCCCCAAAAGTTTTTAAAATAGATATTTCAATGAACATTATCAGAGTTCTTCACCACAGGCGCCAGTATAATGGGATTTTCTACAATTTAGCTGAGGTTTGGTTTCATCCAATAGGGGACCTGATCACTGTCTGGATTCATTCTGGTTTCCATTACTCTGGCCTGTCCCAGCGACCCACGTGATGAGGAATAAAAAGAGAAAGAGAGCTGGAGTCATGTGGTAATGGAAGACCAAGAGGAATGACATACATCACTGTCCTGGGATCATACACACATCTAATTCAGCACACCCAACATGCACACACACATACTTCATCCAGAGTATCTGTTAGTGAAGCTAATATTAGCTAAGCTAAGTAAAAAAAGAGACTTGAGGAGGTCATTTCAAACTCTCACTCCTCATACAAAAATCCCAAAATATAAATGAAAATGACAAATGATTCAAATTCTCCAGCATGCTTAATGTGGCTTCAATCAGTAGGGCTGATTTACATCATCATCGAGATCCCCAAAGCTGATGAGAAAATGGCAAATCAATGTCAGGAAGTCAGTGAGGGATGAAGAAAGTCATTGCCTAAGAAAGCTACAACTCCCTTAACTTACTACCTCTAGAGGAGAGTTTGCCTGCTGCTTTTATTGTGCTTGGAATAAGATCATAGGACATAAAGACCTTTTGTCTCAGTTGAGTGTGCTAGTCATAAAAAACAAGGACTTAAATAATACCTTCTTAATGGAGCCTTCCCCAGACACGCTGTACCACATCCCTACTAATATGAATTTAAATGTATGGTTTTCCATGAATGAGAATGACTAATCATTCCTCTCTGCTGGGAATTTCAAGTAGCAATTATTAACAAATCAGTTATTCAGAGTTAATATTCAATCACAAAATCAAGGAAAATAATCACAATTATCATTTTTGTAATAATCGTACAGCCCTACAACACAATGAGTGTGTAAGGCATCACGCTTGCACAGACACACACTATACTTATGCATGTGCACACACACACTACCAATCTAACGGTCACTATTCAGAGGACAAAGCCATTGCAGTTTATTCTACTCTGAAACATGTCCCTATGTTTCCAATGAAGGCCCGTGGTAACCTGCCCTGGCCACAATCAATCATCTCTATACTACCTGTTCACCACCTGTTCCTTTATTTGCAACTCTACAATCTGGGCTCTAACACAAATCCATGAATACTAGGGGCAGGGTAGTGGTTAGGGAGGTCGACTGCCATCCGAAAGGTTGTGGGGTCCATATAAAAGCGTCTAATAAATGACCACATTGTAAATTGGATACTACACTTTTTGCCCAGAACCTAGGACATTTAGTTGTGGATTTAAAATGTAAATGTTAAATGAAACACTGACCTTTAAATGTGGGCATGTAAAGTCTATGTGAGGAATGTGTAGGTCACTACACAGCTGCAGTCTTTTAGGTATACAGGTATGTGCTGCCGTACCATGCATTTGTGCAATTTTATTAATGTTACATTGGGTATAGTACATTGAGAAACGTTTTTTAGGTGTGTTTGAGGTGGTATTGATGTTTGTGTCACGCGTTGTTGGTGGAATTTATGTTTAATGTTTACTAAACTGGCTGATTTCACTAACTAGTCAAAGTACTGGGGGTTATCCATATATATGTATTACACATTTATTGCACATAAAACATATATGGTATACAATATATGGACAGATGCACCATTCTTTCATTCTGATCAAACAGTGCCATTTTAGGTCAGTTATTTGAAGCTACATCATTGCTTAGATCTTAACACAATGCTCCATGGGACATCTAGAGACTATAACTTCCTGCAGTTCAGGTACACAACATTTCGTTACTGTTTTGAATAGTCTGAAGATTCTTTGAGTCCAGTTGTTTGTCTGTTGGGATAAAGGTGTCAACATTTAAATGTTAAACTATTGTAAAAATTGTTGTTTTGTTTTAAAAAAAATTATAGGTATAGAAACTGAGTTATGAAAACCAATATAAACCTGGAGAGGTTATAGAGTAATAAACACGACATACCATTAAAGTATATTTAATAGATAACACAATAAACAACAATCATAAAACCAAATCATAAAGGTAGTTTATCTGTGTGTGTTTGAGTACTTGTGTGCTTGTTTGAGTGTGCTCATTTCCTGTGTGAGTTTTATGAGTGGAGAATCTGAATGTACTGTATGTGTGTATATGTGTGTTTACAGTGTCTTCATAGAAGAATGAGCTGGGGGAATAATAATAATTCAGGTTAAACATTTCTCTCCTGAAGTACAATTTCGCCTCCACCTTATTCCTGCAAAACACCAATACATCTCATTATACAAACGCTCAACCACAGATCTTTTGTTTGCGTGCTAGGGCTGTAAATACCGACACACTGCTCAAGGATTCGCAGATTGAAAGTCTGTGTAGTATTTGGAACACTTCCAGGGATATTGAATATAATGTAAATAGGACCTGGCATATAGAGATATATTGCTTCTCTGCAGACTTATGCTTCCTCTGGCTCGGTCCTTGAATAGTTATTCCTTCATCGGCATCAGAGCATGTTTGTGTATTCAGAACAACATGGGACAATGTGCAGTCACTGCTCATCTTTATCTAATGGCAGGCAGAGTCGGGTGAAAGCCCGCCAACACACTTAATCCTGTCTATGTGTTATGCGAAAAGAAAATCAGATTTGATTTCTGTGATCTTTTTGAAACCGTATGATGACTGCATGCTAGATAATGTTCCTGAGGCCTTTCTGGTCCATTCCACGATCCATACACAGAGGTGGAAAATTTAGACTTCAGAAAGTAAAAGTCCTGCCAGGTTTGCCTTCTGTTTGTTCACATAACCAGGTCATATGAATTATTAGTCCCTGAAATTGAAATCACCTGGTTAAGTGAACAAGCAGAAGAACTTTCTGAAGTCGGACTTTTCCACCTCTGTCCGTACATCTACCACAGTTGTGGTGTTCACACTTGGGAGTATTTGTGAGGTGATTGATAAATCTGGAAATCCTAACTTTTTAAAACTAAGAAAAATGTCATCGCCTCATTCTTTTTTCTTTTGACCTCGAATTTTATCTTCCTTCCATCTCTCATCACAGCACTGAGGCATGTTACCTCTAGTCTCAGTCCAAACACACACACACACACACACACAGACATCTTTTTCCTTTCCTCTTCTCCGTCAGTCTGCAGCGGGCTGACCTGTCCACAACAGCCAAGGTCGCCATGGTGTCATGATGGAGAGCCCAGCTAAAACCATTTAGCTAGCATCATTACTTCCTTCCTCCTCTCTGGGCCAACTGTGTGTGTGTGTGTGTGTGTGTGTGTGTGTGTGTGTGTGTGTGTGTGTGTGTGTGGGGGGGGGGGGGGGGGGGGG
>JAOEHI010001631.1:0-12426 GCA_025447815.1 Percopsis transmontana
CCCCCCCCCCCCCCCCCCCCCCCCCCCCCCCCCCCCCCCCCCCCCCCCCCCCCCCCCCCCCCCCCCCCCCCAGCCACCAGCCGCCTGAGGATTTCTGCCAGCTTCACCGGTCGTCCGTGGTGTCAAGCCTGTGCCGTTGGTCGTTGGAAGGTCCACGCCGCCGCAGCCTGTCTCTGGTCCGGCCATCTCAGAGGTCAGGTCAGTATTGCCGGTTGCCAGGCAGAGTCCAGGCTGTCTAGATGGTCGTTGGGGAGTCCTCGCCACCTGTCCCGGGTCCCGCCGCTAGAGGGTCCACGCTGCCCCAGTCTATCCCAATCTGGCCACCTGATGAATCCAGCCTGCGTAGTTGGGTGTCAGACAGTTCTCGCCGTCAGAGCCTGAACCCGGTCCGGTCGCCAGAGGATCCTCATTGCTGCTGCCAGTGGAGGTTCTACATTGAATTATGCCTCAGGCGAGACCCCCCTTGGAGCCAACCCCCCCGCAAAAACAGTTATATTTTATTATAACAACATCATTGAAAGAGAAAATTATATTTCTCAATTGCACAAATTCTTCATTAGAACATTTGAAAAAAACACTTTATTGAGTTTTTCGTCTATCGTCTGCCATCGTGCCAGACTGCAGATCTGTTAGGCTATGTCTCTGGGCACCCGTGGTCTGTTCTCATTAAACAGCCACACAGAGAGATGTGTGGCGTGCACACTAATTGTAGGGTCAATATTGTTTGTTCCCAGACCAAGAAACATATTTTAAAAAAGTCCTGGAAAATGTTTTTTAGGGACGATTAATGTTCCTGCAGTCCCACTTCTAATGTGTCCCTGTACCAATTTATTTAACATAATAAATAATAGGCCTGGGTCAATATCACTGAAGAGTGCCTTTTGGTGTCCATTAATCATTGATTTGTCATTTTAATTTCACATAAAAATGACTCTGAAAGGGTGTGTTATATTATAGTTTTTATATTCATAAGAAAGCATTACATGGCTCTTAAGATACATTTAAAATATTTATTTTCAGTTTTGTATAAGACCATGCTGTTTTGTTATGTCCCATGCACTACCTACACAATTTCAATATGACAACATTTCAAAATATCTGTGGGAGCTCAGATAATATATACTGTATTTCTACACCTGGGGAGTCTGCTATTGCTGACAAAAAAGAAATGGAAAATTAGAAGAGTTTTGAGAGTTGAAAGGCGCTCTTCGGTGATATTAACTCGCCTAATAACTTTTCCATAACAGTAGAGTGCATACAATCTTTAGAAAGTTTTGCAGGAGTTCTCTATCTTTGGAGACTATGGGATGTTTAAATCTACTCTACAACCGCACGCCTCTGCCCCAACGCGAATGTTCTCAATTCAACATTGTCTAGAAACAGGTGATGGTGACTGCTGTAATGTATTCTTAATCGACACGATAAACAAGTTATCATGTCGCTGAAAGCTCAGGAGGACGCTTACATTATCCCTTACATTGTCCACTTCATTTCTGCAATGGCAACACACGTTCGTTGAGCGAGACTATCTATTATACTGTATAAAGTACGCTATATAGTGCAATATGTGATATTTATATTATAGGCACAATTTGCACACTTACCTCAGGCGCTCCAATGTCCCACAACTGTCATATCTCACAACTGCGTCGCGTGTGCGTAATGTGCGTGTTTCTTGACCTGAATAGGAACAGAGTTCCACTGAGAACATCGACAGGCGCATGTGCTCACAAAGAATAATGCCAAACATAAGGAACCATTACACTGGTAGTTTGGAAACTACAATTAATATAACACTCCAGATAAAGTTTGCCTACAAATGCGCATGCGTGTCACATGGACGGACGGAGCAATCCAGTGTTGTGTGATAGACACTGTAAAATTGTAAATATCAAAATCATCACTTTGTTGAGCAAACATTACATGACTCAAATCTAAGTAGTTTAATATGTTTCTTTAATTTCTCAAATTTCAACCAAGACCAACAATACATAGGCTACACATCTCTACTCATTTGCCATTTTTTCTTAATTTCATATGCAAATCTTAAATGCATATATACTAATCCTCCGTCACATTCTATTTCAATGTTTTTATCAATCTGAGCAACTGACAGACCTGTTTTATGTGTGTAAGCATTGTTTGTAGTAATGGGTCAGATTCACACACGTTCCTAATAGCCTAATGTTGACAGACTGCATAAAAACAATGCTGCCTGTGTCCATGCTATTTCATGCACATTCACAACCCCCCAGCCCTTCCCCTTTCAGGACGCTACTTGTATTATGCAATGTGCAGTACATTTTTCATGTGTTGTGGTGGGTGAGTGAGGGAGAGGGAGAGCGAACCCATGACCTTTCCAGCTGGGAGTTAAACATCCAGAATACTTGAGTATCCTGCTCCCCCTGTTGAAGGGGAATACAGTTTAGAAATGTAAAAATAGCCCTGTATGTGGTCGTAATCCTCTCCCCTTTTTGTCATTATGTCACGATTAGCGTGCACATGCCCGTGCACGTCCCGTGCCTCCTGTCCAGGCTGCGCACCTGTGGGGGATCCCCTCACAGGTGCGCCTCCTTTTGTTAATTATGGACATTATTTAAGTTCTCCAACAGCACTAGGTACGCTTTATACGCACACCGTTTCCACGTCTGCCTTCGTCTTTCCTCTGGCTCGCGCCTACTCTCACCACTCCACAACGCAACATTACAGTCGTTTATCATAATGGACCACATGCATTCGCTGCAACGAATAACAAAGTGAATAAGTGAACAAAATACGACTATATTTTCACAGCGTTAAAGGTTCAGTATGTAGGATGTAGTGGCATCTAGCGGTGTGGTTGCAGACTGCAATCCACTGAATACCCCTCCCTCACCCCACCTTTTCCAAGCGTGTATTAGAACCTACGGTGTGCCGCTAACAGCTCCTATATATTCACTAAATACATATACATATATATATATCTACATATATATATATATATATATATATATATCTATATATATATATATATAGATATATATATATATATATACCTCCCACAACCAATATAAGTCAATTGTGCATCACTTAACTACCAACAATGATTCAGGCCTGAACTCGTTACACAGGGCTAAAGCATAGCTACGTTCAAAATCAATATCTCTTTTAACAGTTTTCACATCTTAAACACAGTTTAAACATTTCCAAAACAATATACCACAAACGCTCTGTGCTTCTATTGCATATGGTACAGTATTTCCCTGAGGGAAACCCCTCTATATATTGTATTGTTCCCAATTAAGACAGCTGCAACACATACTGTATGGCTGCAACTACATCCATACTCCACACCTGCATGACAGTTGTTAATCTTAACAACATACATTCCATGAATATGCTTGGATGTGTATTGCATCTTAAGAAAAGTTTATAATTAGCAATTTGCTAGGGGTAAATTGTTCATATTTTCTTACAGGCTAGCATCCAAGCCAACACACTTTCTGTATTTGTTAATAAAGAACTGTCTTTTAAAGTACTTACTTATTGCATTATAGTGGCTACAGAACCCCAAATCTCCATGTTGGAGTATTAAATCAAGTATTTTGTAATGCTGGTTTCAGCCACAAGGGCAATTCGAGAAGTCTCCCTTTAAAGTCTTTTTAAGGGGATGTTAATAGGGACTGTTTTTTGAAACAACAGACAGACAGATAGATACTGTGTAACGATGCGTGGCGAGTGGAAGCGCAAGCCAGAGGAAAACGCAGACAGACGTGGAAGCGGTGATCGCATGAAGCATATTTTAATAATCCACCAACTGAACACAGTGTACAGGTAAGCACAAACAATGACCAACACCTAGTGCTGGTGGGGAACTTAAATAGAGTTCATAATTACTAAGGAGGCGCACCTGTGTGGGGCTAATTCCTAATTCCCCACAGGTTCACAGCCAGGACGGGAGGCACGGGGCGTGCACGTGCCTGTGCACACCAATCGTGACATACTGTAGATGTGTGTCTGTGTTTGGTGGGGGCGGGGGGCAGTTCGATTAAATGTATAAAGTGTAAATTCACTCATAATTCAATTGTATGAGAGCCAGTACCGCCTGCTTCAATTGTTTAATTCAATTTGCATATGTAATCTCAACCAACTGTATCTAAAACTACGCCTTAGGGGAGTTCTTTCCTTCTAGGCTATGCATTAAGGCTAGAGTGCACCACCCTGGGTTGAGAGGGGAAATGCAGATTCATATTTTTCTACTTAAGGGTATAAGGGTATTCTAATCATGTCACTCTGTAATAGACGTGATTAGAATCAATCACGATTAGACACAAGACAAGTATCTTACAGATGCAGCTTTTTGTTTACGTGTAGGACTGTGTGCAAGTCTAAAATACTACAAAATGTGTGCAGTTATTAGGTAAATGTTGTATTTAATGTGGGATGATGTTTGTTTCCTTTATTACATTTTATAATATTCTGTTAACAGTGTAGTCTGCCCTTATGCTTGTATTGTTTTGTTCATAAAAGCATAAAAAGTGTAAATAAATCTGGTGCAAATGTTAGTTCATTTATGTAAGGTGTGCACTTTAAAAGGCAAAACTTACTATATCTTTCTCTCTACATCTCTATATTTGATCCTAATCCTAACCAGATCAGTAGTACCTATTGTGCCTGTGACCAGAACCAATCATGATGGGTACCATCTCTCTGATTTATATATTTGTTTGTACCTATCAACAGTATGTGCAAGAGAATATATCAGTAATTTAGAAATGTATATTGTTTATAAAAAGTAGGCCTATAGACATTACCACATCATTACTGAAGTAACATTCCTGGGCCCAAGTAAGTAGGTCAGTGCTGGAATAATACACAAGGGGGCAGTAGCATTCTTTAACAGCGAAGAAAAAAACAGAAAAGCTAAATTTGCGTTTTTTATTTGTCTCCATCTCTCTTTCTTGCTGCATGTTTTATTTGAATTTTCCTCTCTCCATTCGAGACCGTCGTCTTTTTCTCTCCTTGCTGATCTCTTCCCATCTCTCTCTTTATAATTCTGTTAAGGTAATTACACAATGTCTATCTGTAATTTTAGACATTTAATCTTTGCTGAGGTTTCTGTTTCTCTCTCACACTCTTTCTCTCTCTCTCTCTCCTTTGTCGCTTTTGTCGTCGATCTTTCATTGTCAACAACAGAACAGGCCACGGGGGGTTTCTGTGCCCGTCACGGATTGGCTGATTGGCTGTGACATTTCCACAGTGCGATCATTGATAATTTCATCCTCACTGGAATATGAATGTGTGGAAATTTCTTGTTTTGCATCAGGGCAAATCTGTGTCTCTATGTATGCGTGAGTGTGTTTCATATGCAAATACACATGAATGTGTGTGTGTGTGTGTACAGTATGAACTGTGTGTATGTGCATGAGTGTGTTTATGTAGGCGTGCAAGTGTTTGTAGGCTATATGTGTATTCATAAATCTTTAACGGAATTCCAATAAAAGATATGAAGGAATATTTCACATATAAGTCAAGAGGTAAGTCAGAAGGTTACTTTTAAAGAATTCCAGAAACTAGCTTTGTTTGCATATCAACAATATCTTATCTGTCAGAATAAGCACCTTACGTTTTTTTTAAATGGTAGCTATCTGTCATGAAAAAAATATGACTAATTTATTCTACGAATCAAAAACCCTTTAAGCTTTGAGATTTAGGTTGGACATTTCATTTTAAGACCTGGCTGTAACAGCTCAATACTCCATTACAATTTCTGGGTGGCCTCTGGCCTTTCTGAATATTGGGAATATACTGCAGCTGTCAGAGACAGCAGTCAGAGACACAATAACAATAGCAGATTTCCATTATGGCCCCCTGGGCCTGCTCAACAGAAGATTGCATTTACTCCCCCAATGTTTAAGATACGATGTAGGGCCTACTGTAATAGTCTTTCTGGTAAGTCCCAGAGCAACAGGGGCACTATAGAGATGCAGTTTGCATGCCATCTCAGGGGAGACAAGCCCATTGTTGACAGGTTCATTTGATGAAAGACTGTCGATATCTGGTTCTGGTTAATCGTGCTGAAGACCTACTGTACTGTATACCCTACTGTAGGGCTACTGTACTGTATACCCTATTGTAGAGCTACTATACTGACCGTACTGTACTGTTATAGTTCAACAACAACAGTAAAAGACGTATCACTTTTACATTTGTTTTTCTGTGGCCTACGATAAGATGAGCTGAGATGGGATTTCTTTACTTCATAATTTCCATTGGTGAGTACTGTATACAGGTGGAAGGGCAGGTGCTAATTTGACACAAGCTATTGATGGAAGTGCATAATCTGACATTGCATTGGTAAGGGATATTTATGGAAGTAAATATTTATATATGTTAATAAATGTGATCAGTAATTTTACCAATCAAAGGGAAATTCTGGTGTTACAGTCGCAGACACATGAAAGTTAAACAACATTGTACCGTCAGGAGTGGCATCCAGGGATGGCGCTCCCTCCTCCTGTTCTACATCGTCGGAGTACTAACCACCGACCTGCAGCCGTCCACACCCCTAATGCCCCCCAGCTTTACATCAGACTCTTGAATCATTTTGTGCACCTGTTGGGAGGGTATACTGTATATGTGGGGTAGTTGGGCAGGGTTTTATCGGTTATTGTGTGTGTCTAGATGCTTGTTGAGAGCCTCTTGGTCAATTGGAAATGAAATGCCAAGTTACGTCTCGTGTATCAATACTTCGTCGTGTCAGTTTGCTTGTTTTCTAGTGTTTCAGTGTTTTGTTTATTTGGCACCTGCACTACCAACTTAAACACACATTACAGAATATCCGACCTTCACTATGAGTGCAGCAGACCACAAAGCCAATGCCATTTTCTCAAACTGGAGCGGCAGATGGGGGCTGTGTGTGGGCCATTACACTGCTATTTGTCCGCTCCAGGAGCCAGTACGGCAAGAGGAGAATTGGGGTCTTCTCCGCCGGAACTGGCAGAGCCGGAATCCGGTTCGGTGAGCAGCCTCCCCCCATACCAGAAAAGTTTGGGGTCTGGGGGGCTTTCTGATGCAGTGTGATCTTCACCATCTTGACATTGCTCACTGACCGCGCACTCGAGTGGGCGACGGCGGTGTATGAGAGACAGAGGGGACAGTTTCCCGACTACCATTGGTTTGTGGGGCAACTCGTTTGGTCACTCCGACCAGGAGCTTCACCACCCGGACCCTCACCTTCTTTTTGTGGTGGAAGGGGATGCATCTGAGGTGGGGGTCGGGGCTGTCCTCTCTCAGCGGCAGGGGAGTCCACCCAAGATGGACTGCGCGTTTTTCTCCAAGAAGCTCTCCTCCGCTGAGACCGAGAGCTCCTGGCAGTAAAGTTGGCATTGAAGGAGTGGCGGGACTGGCTGGTGGGTCCTCAACAGCCATTCACGGTCTTGACGGATCACAAGAACCTTGAGTACATCAGAGCAGCTAAGACTCATCCCACAGCAGCTGAAATGGTCATGGTCGAAGAACCCAGGTTTGAAGAACATCAAGAACATCAAGGCATCTTGCTCAAGGATGCTTACAGGTAGGCTAACTGGGGTTCGAACCTACGAACTTTGGTTGGGAGTCCAACACCTAGACTGCCAGCAGTAGAGGAGTGGTTCCGGAGTGTGGACACAGTCTGGGCCACCACGTACAGTACGTCCACCTGTGTGCCGCTGGGGAACAGAAGAAGCAGCAGACCGATGGCGGTCTGAGGCCGTGGTCTAACGCCCAGGGGACCGTGTGTGGCTGTCGTACAGTGACCTCCCTCGCCGCCTCTACGTCTTGTGCATCGATACTTCATTGTGTCAGTTTGTTTTCTCGTGTTTCAGTGTTTTGTTTAGTCTGCACCTGCACTCGCCACTTAAACATACATTACAAACATACAAGGATAACAACATATGCTTGTACACAATGTTGCTACCATGCCATTAACACATAGCCCAATGTGGGCGGCTATACAATTACTAAATATGAAGTGACTGGTGAGCAGGACTGATAGATACCAATGTGACAAGTGATGCAGAGATGGGGTCCAGTAAACAACCTGATATAAGCAGTGTATACACTATACACTTACATTTAAAAAAGATTCTAATATTATATTATATTATATATTCTTAAATTCTTAGACAGCTGATAATCTAGTGTGTCTGTTTGTAAGAATTTTTAACTCAAAGAGATTTCCACTTCACATTCATATATTGTACATTCTACTGGCTGCTGTTCTTTGATAAAAATGTAAGGCTGCTCTTTATACAAAACAGTAGAAAAAAGAGCAGTCGTGTCATCCTCTTTTATGCAAGAGAGAGAGGACAGTTAGAGCCACTGTGAAACCTGAGACACAAAATAGGTAAAAGGATGAGGCAGCGATAGCGCCAGGTTTCAGACCATCCATAACAATGCATTTGTAAAAGAATCAGTAGCCTGTATGTCAGGATTTATGCCAAAATCCTAGTTCCCAAAGCTAAAGCTTGCAGGCTTCCCAAGTCAAAACCTGGTTTCTTCTTGGGATTTAAATGTGGCTGCGAGCATTGGTATTTTTTGCTACTGGGCTCCACCTAGAGTGAGGGAAAAAATTATTTGATCCCCTGTTGATTTTGTACGTTTGCCCACTGACAAAAAAATGATCAGTCTATAATTTGAATGGTAGGTATATTTGAACAGTAAGAGACAGAATAATAAAAAATTCCAGAAAAATGCATGTCATAAATGTTATAAATTGATTTGCATTTTCATGAGTGAAATAAATATTTAACCCCTCTGCAAAACATGACTTGGTGGCAAAACCCTTGTTGGCAATCACAGAGGTCAGACATTTCTTGTAGTTGGCCACCAGGTTTGCACACATATCAGGAGGGATTTTGTCCCACACTGCAGATCTTTTCCAACTTACTAAGGTTTTGAGGCTGACGTTTGGCAACTCGAACCTTCAGCTCCCTCCACAGATTTTCTGTGGGACTAAGGTCGGGAGACTGGCTAGGCCACTCCAGGACCTTAATGTGCTTCTTCTTGAGCCTCTCCTTTGTTACCTTGGCCGTGTGCTTTGGGTCATTGTCATGCTGGAATTCACGACCCCTTTTCAATGCCCTGGCTGAGGGAAGGTCCATCGTCCCTTTGATGCGGTGAAGTTGTCCTGTCCCCTTAGCATAAAAACACCCCCAAAGCATAATGTTTCCACCTCCATTTTTGACGGTGTGGATGGTTTTCTTGCCATAATGCCAAAGAGCTAAATTTTGGTCTCATCTGACCACAACACTTTCACCCAGTTCTCCTCTGAATCATTCAGATGTTCATTGGCAAACTTCAGAGGGGCCTGTACATGTGCTTTCTTGAGCAGGGCAACCTTGCAGGCACTGCAGAATTTCAGTCCTTCGCGGCGTAGTGTGTTACCAATTGTTTTCTTGATGACTATGGTCCCAGCTGCTTTGAGATCATTGACATGATCCTCCCGTGTAGTTCTGGGCTGATTCCTCACCGTTCTCATGATCATTGCAACTCCACGAGGTGAGATCTTGCATGGAGCCCCAGACAAAAGGAGATTTACAGTTGTTTTGCATTTCTTCCATTTTCGAATAATCTCACCAACTGTTGTCACCTTCTCACCAAGCTGCTTGGCGATGGTCTTGTAGCCCATTCCAGCCTTGTGTAGGTCTACAATCTTGTCACTGACATCCTCTTTGGTGTTGGCCATGGTGGAGAGTTTGGAATCTGATTGATTGATTTACTTCTGTGGATAGGTGTCTTTTATACAGGTAACAATCTGAGATTAGGGGCACTCCCTTTAAGGGTGTTCTGCTAATCTCAGCTCGTTACCTGTATAAATGACACCTGGGAGCCCGAAATCTTTCTGATTGAGAGGTAAATACTTATTTCACTAATTTAAATGCAAATACATTTTTCAACATTTTTGACATGCGTTTTTCTGGATTTTTTTTGTTATTCTCACTGTTCAAATAAACCTACCATTAAAATTATAGACTGATCATTTCTTTGTCAGTGGGCAAACGTAAAAAATATTTTTTTCCCTCACAAATATTATGGAATTACATTTACGCACTTTCTTAAGAACTTCCCAATTTTTTCCATTGCGATTTTGCATATTTTTTATCTGTTTGTGAATCCGGGCCCAGCTATCTGCAGCTGAACCCTAATAAACAGTAGGTAAAGCGAACGCACCCAATGAGACAGTGACGTAATTTTGATAGGATCGTTTCACTACAACCCGAGAGAGAGGGCAGAAATCCCTGAGCAGAAAATTCATGATGCTGCAGAAATTTTAGACTGTTGCTTAGTTTATGGTGTCTTATTTGGTTGTGGGTAAAAATGTCATAATTTCACACCAGTTTCAGCAGCAGACGGTTTCCACTCTAAGTGCTGATGGAGAGCAGGAGAAAGAGCCAGACAGTTTAGAGGTGAGATTTACATAGGCTACTTCAGAAAAGGTTATTTCAACTGTGTTATAACATGTTTACAAAGTACATCTTACACATTAAAAGTATGTTTATTGTACAATTACATTTATTTCAATAGGATTTGCAGCAGGCAGTGGTTGGTGCTAAGGCTGATGTCAGGGAGAAAGGGCCAAATCTGAACAGTGAGGATGAGGAATCAGAGCACGAAGGCACTGTAGATGAGGATCAAGTATAATCTGAGGCAAAACAAAATTACTCTTTGACTGAGCCACATCACCCTCATCCCAAGTTCATTGAGGTGCAGAAGTTGGTCAACAAGACGCTTCGATTTCAGAAGAGCTGGTTCAAGGATTTCCCTTGATTACACTATTGACCTAGACTGAAAGGAGTTTTGTGCTTTTATTGCACCAAGGCCTTTTTAAAGCAAACATCTTCACTAGCCAAAACTACAGAGCCAACATTTATTTTGACAGGCTTTAGGAATTGGAAATGGGCTGTGGAGAGTTTTGAGCGACATTCAAGCAGCAAAACAAACGAAATTGCAGTGACTACGTACATTTATGAGCGAAAATCAATAAATGTCCAACTATCCAGTGTTTTGGCAACTGCACAAGAGGAGGCCAGGTCAAGCTTACTAAAAATATTAAGCTCTGTTAAGTACTTGGCCCAACAAGGCCTAGCTTTAAGAGGGCATGGAAATGAAGAGGGGAACTTCCACTACCTTCTCCTTCTTAAGGCAGGAGAAACCGAACCACAGCTACACCAGCCCTGTCGTTCAAAACGAAATGCTAAGTTTAATGAGCAATACTATCATTCACAACATTGCAGGAAATCCTGGCTTTACCAGTGGTCCAATATTCAGTAATAATTGATGGAACACAGGATGTAAGTGGCACAGAGCAGGAGTCCATTTGTCTCCGCTTCGTTGATTCCGACTTGGAACAATGAGAGGAATTCATTGGCCTCTACGAAACTTCTTCCACCACAGGTGAGCCAATTTCTAAGATTGTCTCTGATGTGCTACTCCGCCTGAACCTACCCCTTTCTGGACTGCGTGGCCAGACCTATGATGGAGCAGCCGATATGTCAGGACATCTGTCAGGAGTACAGGCTCACATCAGAAAAGAACAGCCTCTTGCTGTTTATGTTCACTGTGGGCCTCACTGCGTCAACCTGGTCATGCAAGCAGCCTGCTCAACCACACCGATTGTTAAGAAAACTCACATTTATTTGTTATTTAATTGCTTAAGAACTTCTAAAATAGAGTTAAAACTTGAAGTAATGGTTGAAGAAATAATGCATAGAAATAAACGACTTTTAGGTACACTCGATAATAATGGAATTATTGCAGAGAATAAGAAAAGGATCATTAAGGAAAACTCTTCCTGAATGATCTATACATCTGAAGCGGGATTTAACTACCAATGCCTCTCTACAACGTTTCGGGTTTTGCACTGGGATTGGCTATAGCGTTGTTCTGCCTCTCTTGCTGGGTGTAAGACAGGTGTCAGTATCCAGGGTCTTAAGGGGTAGCCACTATCACCTATGGGTATGATAAGAGTAATTAAATCAATAGAGCATTAAAATCTGTGCAAATCTAAAATGCCTCAGCATATTCTTGAGATTGCATCTGTTTACTGCAAGCTACACTGTTTTACTTTGTTACAATTACACACACATTTTTGCATTACCTTTTTTGTACTGTATTTAATTATTGCTTTTCAAAATAAATCAATTTATGGACCAAGACATGTCTTCATTATACTATATTATATAAATAATACAAGTCATGAAAGTCCCACCAGTGGTGAGATCGTGTGTGTGCCTAGGCTACGGCCGTTATTGTTTAACTGGATTCATCAACTACCGTCATCCAGAGCCTTATTATATGCAATGCACAGGTAGTGGTACGTATAGTAGCATACAGTGCCTTGCGAAAGTATTCGGCCCCCTTGAACTTTTCGACCTTTTGCCACATTTCAGGCTTCAAACATAAAGA
>JAOEHI010001632.1:0-40895 GCA_025447815.1 Percopsis transmontana
TACACACACACACACACACACAACAACAAAAAAGGAGAAATTGGCACATAAAAAAAAATATATATATATTTTTTTTTTTTTTTTTTTAATGTGCCAATTTCTTAAGGGGAGAATTTATTTTCATAATGAGGTAAGTTTTTTTTTGTTGTTGTTGTTGTTATGATCACTTATTTTTAATTTCAGTTTCAAATCTAGATTTACATTTACAGTTAATATTCTTCCTCAAATGATATACCTTAACCTCACACTAAAAACAGAAGTGTTATTTAATTTTTACGTAACAAATACAAAACACACGTACATCTAAAATTTAGCACTAAATGAGAATTGCATTTCACTTAGGTCTTTTATCTTACATGATATATGCTGTCCTTCATTCAAGAAGAATACATTTAAAATGTTTACTTATATTGATTGCGTTTGTAGATATTTTTCTCTGTATTTTAAATAGTTTATTTTCCACAAACATTTATCAAAAGTTAATGTTGGGGCTATTATCCAGTTGATTTGATTAAACACTAAATATTGAAAATAACTAAGCACCTTTTTATGGCCCATAAAGATTTTTTTATAACTACAGTATTCTAAGTTTCTCTAAAACAAATTCAATATTCATATAGATCTTATAGACCACTTTGAATATATTATTGGAGTGAAATCCTTTGTAATCTATTTGAAGTCATTTTATTGAAGGAGCTTAGTCTTAAAATGTCAAGGTAGAAACAGACTATGTTAAAACACTAATAGATATGTATGGTCGTCTGTCTATTAAACATACATCATTAAGATTAGAAATTAAATGTACTGAGTGGGGAGTGTTAGGGATACATTTTACCAGAGATGATGGATTAACTCCATCGATTGGTATATCCAAAATTGTACTGCTGCGGCCAAGTATATACAGTATATTATAGATAGGATAATTATGCAAAGCCCACACCAAGTCTAGACATGAAGGGACAGCATTCATTTGACAGACCCAGTATGAATTTGTCTGGTCAGATTGCTTCAATGATTGATATTGTCAGTAAGACAGTGGTGTTTGTCAACCCCCCCCCCCCCCTCCCCTTCCTCTCAGATCTTTTAGACCTCATTTCTGAATGTAACATTTCTTTGTTGTGTTAAACCTGGGAGACGTGTTTGAATGTTATTTATTTTAAGGTGACGCCCTGGTTGGCTTCTTTTATTCCAACGTGTAGCTTCCTGCACATGGTCAATTGTTTTTAATTTATTTGCGTAGGCAAGAAGGTGACTCCTCTCCTACCTGACTTCAATATTTTACTTTATTTGTTACGGCTGATGTAGTGTATACTGTATATTTCTGGTATTTTATTTGTCTGTAGACACCACAGCATCTAATAATGCTTCTTATTGTGTGCGTTAGCATAAATGACAAACATTAATTGTCAAGTTTAAATTGTGGTGCATTTCTATTATGTATTGAATGTGACATACATTGTACCCAAATGTGGACTACAGTATTTCATCTTTAGCACTTGGTTTTTCCAGAAGACAAATGCTTATCCATTGACATCTTTTGTCCCCTTCTCATATGATGTGCCTATCAAGTGAACACTTTTATATTTACTTGAATTATTTAAATGGATCATGATCTGTCGACTTTTCATATATCACAATAAATATAAAGTTATACTATTGGACTGCACTCTTCTTTGGAAAGATTTCAATTAATGGCATCACTAGTAGCCATGTGTTATATGTAGAAGGAAAAAAAATCAAATGGTTTCAAAATGTCTTTTGTCTTGGTCCAGTTTGATCTCTTTGGCATTTTAAAGGTTTCATTACACATATGGCTTAACACAATCTTGTCCATTGTTGCCAGACACTATCTCAAATAAATACTGAAACAATCTACTAGAATGAAAACTGGGAGGTTTTCAGACCAAAGTCAAAATTAGTCAGATAAAAACTAGTGGGGAAAATAATCTATAAGTGTCACTTAAAAGCATGCCTTCAACCAGGTCACTATAGTGACATAATATCAGCTAACTGTGTAAATCCAATAATTGATTAATGAACCAAGATTTGTTCTCCATCCATCCAAGTCCACTAATAAAGTACAGTGTATTAGAAGTCAGTATTATCAGCTCATTTAGCTAAACCAATAACATGGACTTTAATTTGCTCATTCTTCCTGAAATTCTTAAATTACTCAGACACAGGCCACTAAATGCAGATAATAAAACCCTCTTTTTCAAATATTCCACACACTGTTGCAGCCTTTGTAAAGTTAACTAATATATAAAGTATGCAGTCATCAAATTAAAGGAGATGCTTTAATACCTGGTAAATTCCATGAATTAATGGGCCAGTTGCTGCAGATGTCTAATAAAACAATTCATTGCTCAGAATAATAATGGCAAAGTTATTTCACCTTCATTATGGAAAGTTCAGGGAGAAAACTCCTGGTTTCCATTAGTTGAAGAATTCTATGGAAGAGTTTCAGAGTTTTCAAAAGTCCTAGGGTGTAAGTTCAGCTTAGACAGTAGAGCCTAATTAGGTAAGTTACCTGGTGATCCAGGTGTCAGCCAGTCCCTGTTTAGAGGATGAAAGAAAACCACTCATATTACCAGACTCTATTTTGTCTTTGGTCAAGAAGAGTTTTCTCTCATCCGACGTCCGATTCACCATTTTATTTCAGCAAGGTTGCATTTTAACATGAATAAAAAGGCAAGTTGTGACAACACAAGATTTGCTGAGTCAGGCAAATTCATGAGTTTTTACAGTGACACCATTTGACATTTAAAGGGTTGTAGAAAGTTCATTTTTCTTCAGTTCAATTTAATATATTTTTGCAAAGTAGAAATATAGAGTCCTCTTGTTTAGGGTCCCATTTCCAAAAGTATTGAATATAGAATATTTGAACCAATAGCAATTGCTGAATTTAAAAAAGAAAAGTTGGCAGACAGACTGGATGTGATAAAATTTTGGCCGCACGCCTAGTGGCTTCAGAAGTTTTTTATCCATCCGTCTTGTCTAGTTTATTGTGAATTCAGACATTAAAAATAGTTAAATGTTATTTTAAGTCATGGCATGTAAATATAGTTCCATACTTTATGCACAAATTGGATATTTTAAAATTGTATTTAATTTGAGGGTTTGCTTCCCCATTAGCCTGATTAGCAGTCTGCTATTCAAATGTACAGTAACTGGCTAGAGCATCTGTTATTAGCTCCACTATAAACGATTGGACCAAAAACACCGTGGGAACATGGAGCTACACAACAGTCCATTCACATTCAGTCAAAGTTTGGTCATGGGGATGTGAAGATTGTTCCACGGGCCCATCCACAGTTCTTCCTCATCCGACTGCGTTCTGTCGCTCGGACACTCCATAGGTTCACTGGCAACCGGTCGGGCGGCGACTTCATTGCCTTCATCGTCGTCTACCTTCGACTCTCTCTCTCCTTCTTTCCCCTCCTCGCTCTCCTCTCTCTCCTCTCTCTCCTCCTCCTCCTCCTCCTCCTCCCCCCTTCTCTCCGTGCCGTCCTGGGTGTCTTTGAGCAGGTTAGACTTGGACGCTAGACTTGCGGGACCAGTATTGTTGGTGCTGGTTGAACCTAAAGAGACGCTGGAGTGTTGCGTGTTGAATGTGTTCAGCATCTTGATGTTGTCGGGGTTGGACAAAGAGGAAGGGGCAGTCGTCGACATGTTGCAACCGCCCTCCGGGTTGGCGGGGTCGGGGCTGTTGAGGGGTACTTGTTCCTCTAGCGTGGCGGCCATTTTGTCAAGTTTTTTAAAGTGCTTTGCCAGCCGCGAGCTGAGGACGGGGGAGCAGAGCTTGAGGTTGGTGTGGGTGCTTTGCGCGTGCGGCGGGCCGATGCCGGCCGCCGAGCGGCGGGTGCGGATGATGGAGCCGTTCTGGGCCACGTAGAGGCTGCCGTTGACGCTGGCGTGGCTATTGAGGGTGGAGGACAGGCGGTTGCGTTGCGTTTCTGCTGCGCTGTCCTCGCCCGTGGAGCTGGTCTCGTACTCCCGGTCCAACACGAGCTTGATCCGACGCTTCCTTCCGACGTACTGGGTTCAGGGAAACACACGCGCACACACACGCACGCACACACACACACACACACACAAATAAAAGAACAGATCAGTTAACTAGAAAAGGTCTGACAGAAACAGGTTTGTCACGTTAACTTTGACCTATTTCCTCAATCAGAACTAAATGAGATTTAACTAAATGAAATCTAAATGACTGTTATTATGAGATTCCATTTGTACCAAAATTAACTTGACATGCCACTGTCTATGTCGACTGAACATGTGACTAAACAATTGTACATGTCTATTCACCTTTGAACTGTTCTTCAGTTGTGACAAAACAATGTTGACAATTAGATTGTCAATGTCAATTGCTCATTGACTGTGTTGTTACATATGTCGTTTGACTGTGTCGATTGACTGTGTGGTTACGCATGGCGTTCTGATGTGTCGATTGACCTGTAACATAGGGCGTACCAGTTGAAACAGAGTTGTCCAAACGCTCTTTATTTACGGCTTTGGCAAATTTCTTAATCTCTTTGACCACAAACTTTAGGACTTTTAGTAGTCCTAAAAAACGGTAAGAACTGCCTTGATTCAGTTTCATTGGAACTCCAGGATGACATGCATAACAACATTAGAACGCCATGCATAACGACACTGTCAAACGACATGCATAACGACACACCAGAACGCCATGCGTAACAACACAGTCAAATGACACATGAGAACGACAGGGAGGGCAACAAGACGAAAGTACAATTTAAAATTTAACTGACACAGACAAATGTTTTGTCAGATGAGCAATTGACATAGTTTTGTCACAACTGAAGTACAGTTCAAAGGTGAATAGACATCTACAATTGTTTAGTCACATGTTCAGTCGACATAGACAGTGGCAAGTCGACTTAATTTTGGCACAAATGGAACCCCATATGTTATGGCCTACCTGTAAGGCATTTGTATTCATATTAATTTTGATATTTGAATAATTGGCACGATAGGTTTTTGGTTTACCTCTAGGGGGCGCACATGTTAAAGTAATCAGAATTGCCTATGAATGCAAAGCAATCAAATGTATTGAACATGCTTGCTATAAGCCCTAAGAGATTAAAACATAAAATTAGTGTTTGTTTAAAATCAGTGAATGTTTATCCTAAACGTATTAACTCTAGTTTATTCTAGTTATTAACTCTAGTATCATGCTGCTGCTGACAGCATACTCTCTGACTTCCCGTGATGTGCAAAAAATTCCCGAATCGTCATAGGGTAGGAAACAGCGCTACACCAGCAGATGAGTGTGCTCCACATGAACTGTAGCACGGTTCATTTTCCACACCACACAACACAAAACTCATTCCCCCTTCAACTCTGAAATGGAGAGTTAAAGAAAGAATGTGTTTGCCACAGCAGACCAAATGAAGGGACGGGAAATGACAAATGAAAAGGATTAAGAGGAAGGTAAAACGGAGGTCAGTTTATGCAGATTATCCAGTTATTCAGCTGCAGGAAATTACAAAGACAGAGAGACAGGTTTTCCTCATTTGTCTCAGAGACATAAACTATGGTAGCAATCAGTTTAAAAGTTCTCATAGAGTTATGTTAGAAAAACAGAGGAACTGCAGAGAAAGTTTACAGAAGAAATATAAGAAAAAAGTTAATAAAAGTTACGCTACAGAAGAGATAAAGATTCCAGGAAGACCAATAAATAGTTCCTGGGGCAGGGCAGTAGAGGTCACAAAGGTGAACCCTATGAATATAAACCATGCTGAACAAGGAGAGAGAAATTCCAGGAATAGATTCCACTCAGGTAATGACTGCAAACCCACGCCAGGCATTTTCAGGAAGAAGCCCTTACTCATGGCAACAGAAATGTAATCTTCCAGGATCAGGCCTCATCTGCATTTCAATCATCCTGCTCATTTTCCAAATCCCCCTCTTCTTCTCCGTCTTCATCTTCGTCTTCCTCTGTGGTTTCTGAAATATCGCCGCGGTTACTGCTCCTCTCCTCCTCCTCGATGATTGGTGATAGGTCATCTGAGGTGTCCATCATGCTGGGGGCCCGCCTCCGCGCTGCTGGCGTCTGCCCAGCCTTTCGGGATTGTGAATCCTCATCTTCCTCACCTGAATCCTCCTCCTCCTCGCTCTCTTCCTCTATGGTGTCACGTGAGCTTGAAGTAGAGTGTCTAGAACTTGTGCGCCTAAATCGCCCATTGCTGGTGTCAGAGGTCCTAGCACTAGAGCTTCTAGAAACTGCAGGGTTTGAAGTTCTAGATCTGGAATGCCCGCTCACTATCGAGGATGGTCTGCTCGTACTCCTGCTACCACTACTTCCCCTCTGCCCTCTGCCTTTGTTGGAGTCGGACTCTCCTCCCTTCTCGCTATCTGCCGACATATCGCTCCCCTCCTCCTCCTCCTGTTCTCCACCACTCTCTGATCCTGTCTCCCGCTCTGACCCCGAGCCCTCTCTCTCCCCCTCTGTGTCGCTTGCCTCAGACAAATCGGAATCAGACGAGGTTCCGCTGCTCCTCCCTGAGGGGCTCTGATCCGAAGGAGAGTCCGAGGAGTCTCTCCCCCGCCTGCTCCTCGTGTCTCCTTCCCTGGACTCCCAGGACTTCTTAGACACGGAGGCGGAGACACTCAGGTCCCCTATGGAGCCGTGTCTGCGTCCAGCGCTGCCCTCTCCCTCTCCCCAGCGGCCCTGCATGAGGTCCCCCACTCTCAGGGGTCCCTGGAGCCTCCTGGACAGGGAGGTGAGGCCCAGGGCCTGGCTGAGGTGTTGGCCTAGCGACGGAGGTTTGTCGTCGTCCGTTGAGGTCTGGAAGTAACTGCCGCCGATGACCACAGCGCTGCCTGGGACCACCAACAGGCGAGGGGGCTGCTCTGCCCTGGTCTCCCTTCTGTCCACTTGCCCTCCTCCTCTAGCACTCCTCCCCCATGGGGGAATTGCTCCTGACCCTTCTGCTCCTCTCGCACCTCCTATTCTTTCTGCCATTTCCTCTCTCCCTCCCCACTTCTCCCTCGCTTCTCCTCTTTTCATCTCTCCTCTTCTATCTGTTGTTTCCTCTCTCCTTTCTCCTCTTTTCATCTCTCCTTCTCTTCTATCTGTTGGCTCATCTCTTCTTTCTCCTCTTTTCATCTCTCCTTCTCTTCTATCTGTTGGCTCATCTCTTCTTTCTCCTCTTTTCATCTCTCCTCCTCTCTCTGATGTTTTCTCTCTGCCTCCCCATCGCTCCCTTGCTTCTCCTCTTTTCATCTCTCCTTCTCTTCTTTCTGTTTCCTCTCTCTTCTCTCCTCTTTTCATCTCTCCTTCTCTTCTTTCTGTTTCCTCTCTCCTTCCCATGCCCGCGTCTCCTCTCCTTTGGCCTCCATCATTTTCCCGCCTCGCACCCACGACTCCTCCTACTCTTTCGCTTTCCCTCCCTGTCTGCCTCTCCCTCCCTCCCTCCTCCCCTCCCTCCTCTCCTCCCCCTCCGCCTGCTTCCTCAGCTGGTCCAACTCTGGCTTTGTTCCAGGGTGGGTGGAGGGTTGGGGGCTGTCCGCCTGGTCTTCCCCCAGAGGAGAGCAGCGTGCCCAGGCTCATCACGGCCTTCATCCTGCTGGCAGACTTGGAGCCCTGCGCTTCTGGCTTGGCGGCAACGGAGCCAGCCTGTGTTTTTTCGAGCCCATTGGCCTTCGGGGGTCCCGCCGTCTTTCTGGCGGGCCCCCGAGGAGGGGGCTCGATGTAGGCAGGGTGGGGCGCAACTCTGCCCCCTCTAAATGGTTTCTTCCCATGCCCCGGGACCTATTTTCATGGGGATGATATTCATGATGGTGTTTAAGATATACATTACATGATATGTTGGGAGATGGTGTGTAAACAACTATAAAAATAAATACTTATACTTGAATAAATACTTATTATATAACATATTGTGTACTATTGTTTGGTGTTTTATACTTCCCACTGCGTTTGTACTGTTTACCTCTCCATCTGACTCCTGTGGACTGTAGTAGTAACTGCCGTCGTCATCGACGACCACTTCTCCATATTCGTCGTAGAGGCCCATGGGCGAGATCAGTTTCCTGCGACTGCCGTACTGAGGAAGGTCATAGCTGGATGAGAGAAAGATTCGTTATGTTATTACTATGTTACTTTGAACTGAATAATAATAAAAAATCAAATTCTATTTTTGCAAACTGCAGTGTGCCATCAGCCGGCACATGAGTCAGAGAATCAGAACTATCGGTTTTGTAAACAACCGTTTAGCATTTAGTTAATGCCTTTCCGGAGCCACTTAAGCAAGCGTTGCACAGCATGTCGTGTGCCTGCCTGTATCTCATGGGTTTCACAAAGTATTTATGCTTCAGTTAAATGGGAACACCTCGTTTTCCGGCAAAGGTTGGAGATCCTTGAGAACCAACTGCTAACTTTGTGGCTAGTTTGCAGGGAAGAGACAGATTAAAAATAAGACCAAAACATTTACATTATTGAGAGAGAGAAAGAGCGAGAGAGAGAGAGAGAGAAACTGTTATGTGCTTTGAGGTATAGACTCCTAAAATGCAAAGAGTTAATCTGCATACTATCAGTTTTTACAGCCATTAATTCATAGCACCCCCTCTCCACATACACACTCAGTGATTTTATGTATCTTTTACATTTTCTTTCTCTTTCTACTGTCACCCGTCTCTGACCTATAGGGGGCAGTGGTGATCTATTAAAGTAGGAAACAACTACACTCAACACAGACTTTCAATACTAACAACACTGCAGCAAGACATAGTTGTAAAACTATGAGTCAAGAGCCAATATGGGTCACTGGCCTGCTTCCAAGCCAATAACTTAATTTAGTGATTTTTGGGTCCCTCTATGAGAAGAAATTATATTTTATTGGATCTAGATGTCAGGGTGAGTAGCTGTAATTACTCAGTTCAGATCTCATACGACAAGAGAGTTCATTAACTGTAACTTGAAGTTTGCTGAACAATTCACTATGTGCCCGCTGAAGGATACTATATTAGCAATTCATTCATAAATTATAAACAGTACTATACGGTTACCCGAGGGTGGAATTCAGAAATACATTTTGTGGATCTAGTTTACGTTTGCAGATCCAAGCTTAATCAATGGCCATTTCTTTTTCGGCCCGTAGCTACCAAAAAAGATGTACTGATCTATACAGATTTCATTGACCTGGATCTTACTCACGATAAATTTAGTGACGGGATTTTAAGAACCAACCAGCTGTCAATACCTCACTGTTAACACAGTGGTGGCCAGCTTTGTTTATATAATGAGCACCTGGAGCAGATTCAGACCCGACGTCATTTGTATTTTGTCTATAAAAGTAGTGTCTAATCTCTTATGACAGAGAGGCCACTGAAATTCAATTTGTTGTCATCTCTGCAACAAATGATATTATTTTGAGAGATTATTTTCTGACAAAATCCATGTCTTGCCAATGGCCAAAGGCTTTGTTTCCACACCGATTAAAATCCTAGGGGATCATGTTTTGATGTTTTCCATGCCTTAAACTGACGGCTATTACCCCAATACAAGTAGTGATAATGATCTATTTTACAGTTACTGTATAATTGTATATACACAATTTGAGAGAGATGTTAGGCCGTATTGGTGATGGATATAACGCAGCTAAAATACATAAGCCCACCTGAAATATCTTTGCAATGTACAATGGAAAGAGTTGCCTGGTGTTTAATAGGACAGGACAGAGAAATGTGTCCAGGTGTGAGAGGGTTACAATCTGATTCACCTATCCTATGTAAATACAAAGTCAGACATGAGTCAACATGTTGCTCTAATCCACCAGCATCTGGCCTATTGTCTGCCTCAATTCCTGGCTGACTGATTAGTGTGTGTGTGATTGTGAACCCAGCCGAGCAGCTGTGATGCATTGGGGATTTTGCTTTTTATCATTTTAGCTACAAAACTCCCACAGACTTGAGTAACACACACACACACACACACACACACACACACACACACACATACACACACACACACACACTTGGGATGGATGTCGTGTCTTTGGAGGCCTGGTTCATAAGCTCTTTGATGTTATATTGGTTTAGTATGTGTGTGTCTGTGTGTGTTTTCTGCACTTTTGGGATGGACTGATGCCGTCTTTGATCAATCCTCTCTCTCTCTCTCTCTCTCTCTCTCTCTCTCTCTCAGAGAGAGGATAGTCACTCTTTCCAATAATTAGAAACAGTTTAAACATAATCACTGTCTGGAGAAATTCGGAGAACTCTTGCGGTTTCAAAAACAACATTTCAACTTCAGCTACAGTAGCTGCTGCTACATACAAACATTAAATAGCACGGGATCTTTGCAAATGAAACGGCGCTACAAGTGTGTTCGCCGCAGATGAGCGCTAGCGAGTGTTCACTTCATGTATTAAGAGGAGCGGGCAGCTCAGTGGTTTTGAAAATTGCTTCTACACCGCCTATACCGTTGAAACACATTGAAATACATTTCAATATACCGTTCATTTATCAAGCCTCATTATTTACCTAGGCCAGTGCAGGGCAATCCAAGAGTATTAAATCCGCAACACAGAGCTGCTAGATGAGTCATACTGAAACGACCCTACACTTCCAAAACACGGACAAGGGGAAATCCCACACGTATCCTAGAGCTGTTTAAATTGGCAGACATTGACAGGCTTTGGGTTTGATAGGACAAATTAAGACATCATAGAGATACATTCTTTGGAACTTTTTGTTGTTGTTTACTCTTTTACCATACTGTCTACCCCTCTATAGAGAGCGTAAGTCAGATGTCACTTGGAGCACATGCCTCTTAGCACTTTCCCTTTGTTGGTGCCTTTTCCTCGTTCATATCTCCTGTAGGAGAATCACGTCAATAGCCCAAATAAGGTCTGTGTAGAAAAGCTTGGGGTTTTGGTATAAGAGTTGTCGGATGATATGACAGTTTGAAGCTTTAGATTAGTCACAACAGAGAGACACAATGAGAGGCTAACAGTGGGAAGGCTGTGAACGACACGCCACTGAGATTAACCGCACAGCAGAGTGGGTAATGTGTAGTTTACGGCATTTATGCTAAGGTGCTTGTCCTGAATGACAACATTTTAGGCTCCCTATTGCTGTTCAACAGAGATTACAATCTAAATTAATACATTTCTGTACAAGAAAAAGACAAACGGACAACTAAGCATGTTGGTATGATCGGTCACTTACAAAAGAGCTGTAAACACCTTTAACACTGAAAAGGCCATCATAAATGCTTTCATGATGAAATTCAGTAGTATTCTGTGGTAAAGATGATCTTCATGGCCTTTCAAAAGACACACACACACACACACACATACACACACATACTAACCCGTGATCATAGTTGTAGTAGTCCTGTGTATAGTATTCCTGGCCTGGGTCGATGCCCGACTCCATAGACAACTCCTGTCGGATGCACAGACCATTATTAGCACTGACACACATACTGTCTACAGACATGACCCAGAAACATGCACTAGTACACCAATACACCTGCACTGTATATATCACCCAAGGTATATATGGATCCCACACACACACACACACACACATACATACACAAGATGTTATGCATACATATCCTCCATCTGCCCAGGACCGACACACACGCGCACACACACACACACACACACACACAGAATGAGGGAGATACCTCTGGTCTAAGCAGAGAAGGTCGAAGAAGTTGTTGAGTCTGTCAGAGGAAAGATAGAGGCAACAATATATGTTGACAGAATTAACAGAGAGAGAAAGAGAGAGAAGGATTTTGAGCGATATTACAAAAGACAAAGTGAAATAATCTATTTTGGGGAAAAAATAATCATCGTTCAATATCATAAAGGGAGCTAAAATGTTAATAGCTTGGTTAAAAGGGCAGACCTTTTTCCCCAAAACAGTTATATTATAGAAATAAACATTCAAAAACAAAAATGTTGGAAAAAAGAACAACTACACACACACACACACACACACACACACACACACACACACACACACACACACACACACACACACACACACACACAGACATACTCCACATGCAACAGAACACACCTACCTCATGTTGTCCATATCCACGCCTGGACGAAAGAGATACAAACACACACAGATAGAAGGGAGAGTGTGAAACACACCAGAAACATAGATAACCTTTGTGTGTGGGTGCGTTTATTTTTGGGGGGTACATTACTGGGGAAAATAGATAAAGAACTATAGTTAGACAAAATAACAGTATAAAAATATTGGACACATCATTTAATCTACTCTTGTTGTTCTGTATGTTATATTTCCAATGTATAATTTGGAATATTCGATTATCGTCTAGCTGATGTTTACAGGGATATGAAGATGTACCGTGAACTGCAAGCTATTTGATGGGATGGCAAGTTGAATGCTGTTGCAGTTTGTGATATCACATACAGTATGTCAACATATGAACCAATTCTAAAGAACTTGTCAGTTGTGCTGTCCAACATCAGCTAACTATTCTCAAACACCTGTCTGTATCCACAGTCCCATTACCAATTATCTAGCACGGTTTCATGCTATTTATACACACGCATTTGTGATCCAGAGCTACCAAGCTGCTTGGTTACACACTGTGTTCAGAAGCCCATCTGCAGTATGTGAGGCTGACATGACTCTCCTCTGTGGAAGAAAGTTTAGAAGAGCCAAAATAGAAACAGCAGGAACGGTGTGTGAGAGAAAAAAAACGGACAATGTGAGAGACGGAATGAAAGAAGGGTAAAGATAAAGAGAAGGATGGGAAAGAAATTCTAAGAATAAAAGAGAAATACAAAATGGGGAAAAAAGGAGGAAAAGGGGGAAATAATACCAAATAAATAAATAAAAGTCTTGCCGTTCTTGCGGCTAGATATGTGCCAGAAGGACCAATTGTCGTGTGGTGCCAAGTTAATGAGCTGGCCAAATGAAGACGCATCACAGAGCAAGAGAGACTTTTAGAGGACAGTTTGGATTCCCCCTCTTTCTGCCGCTTATTAAAAACACCAGCTTCCACAGGCGACGTGCGGTGCTGCACGAGCATGCCATCTGATAGTGCTTCTTAAGTAGACTCACACACACACACACACACACACACACACACACACACGCTGAGAACACACACAGACACAGCAAAGTGTTTCAGGGATTGGGTCTGTGTGATAATGCTTTCTAGAACCAAGCTGGACGGATGGGTGGGTGGATGAATGGATGTCTTTCTGTCTGATCTATAACTTTTTTGAATTTGAGGCAAATAGGAAACATCTCAGTGTGTGTGTGTGTTTGTGCGCGTGCACGCATGCATCTGTCCTTTTTGGATGGTAGCTTTAAGTATTCGGCCTTTGTGTATGTGCATGGGTATAAGTCTATATCAACATCCTTGTTACTCTGAAGGACGCACATTAGGTTGTGTCTGGGTGAAATCACACAGACACCCACACACACACACACACACAGCTATTATATCTCTCTCACACACCCGATTGCAAACACACAGGGCTACACGTGTACACACGCAACGTCTGACTGTCACTCCTTGTGTCCTCTATATTCTGTCTGGCAGACAGTGTGTGTGTGAGGCAGAAATATTACTAGCTCTAAAGAGTCCAGACTCACACTGAGACACTCCATAAATGTCCCTTATAACCCCTCTCCCTGTCTCCTGCCTAACCCCCCCCCCCTCCCCCCCCTCCCCCCCCTCTCAATAACAGACCCTCTCTTCCCTTCACACAGAGCTAGATTTCCACCAAATACTCCATAGCACCGGCTCCGTCCCACATTCGGTCTGTTATTTTCCTTCTGAACCTCCCCATTGCTACTTTCTCCGTCGCCCTCTCTCACTGCTTCCATCCTACCCTTTCACCCCTTTTCTTGTGAAGCAATCAAGTGTCATCCCATGTCCAGAATACACCCCATCTTTGAAGCTAAGTGGACCGTTAGTAAGTCAAAGAGATGGCTCTTTGTAAGCCCGAGGCGTTGAGAGGTTACGACCACCGCAGGCAAATAAGACACGTCCCTGCTTCAAACGGGATTCATGTCTCCTCTTTCACTACGTTATCTGCTCAGCACTAAAGCTATAAAGCTAGTATTATAGTGTCCTTGACATTTTGCTGGTTATTGCAAAGCTTTTAACCATATGGTGTCATTTAAGCGTTGCGATAATGTTTATCTCCACTTGGGCCTGCAGCTATTAATGGACACGCCATGACGGTTCTGTGTAAGAATCAAACCTGTGACGTTTCAGTTATGCCACATACCACTATCCGCCACACTGCTATTTCGCTGTGTAGCAGTTCCAGTTACCATTTCCAGTCAACCTGTTCCAGTTTATTTGGCTTCACTGGTCAGAATGCTGAAAAGGAGTCTTACTGTATGAGCGGGGAGGTACAGCGACACAGCATAAATTAACTAAAGGAACAGTGTGTGTTTATGCATGTGTCTAGCAAACAGGGGACCATGCTGATGTTTTGATGTTCAGTAGAGAGAATACGGCTGTGTGTGTGTGTGTGCGTGCACTGTCCTTGTGTGTTTGTATTTCCATGCATATGAGTGTATTTGCATCATTATTAAAGAGCTTGGAACATTCCATCAGGGTCCACCAGCACCCTGATGATATGAGCACTCAGTTCTCTCTCTTTCTGTGTGTTTGTGTGTGTGTGTGTGTGCGCGCGCGCGTGTAATTGTACTGTGTGTGTGTTTGTCCAATGTAATCCTTCACTGTGTGACCCATCACAGCGTGTGTGTGTGTACATTCTGTGTCTTACACAACAGACATCCACTCACATCAGAGCTTGATCAATTTCATTAGGGACCAGCTTTAGTGTGTGTGTGTGTGTGTGTGTGTGTGTGTGTGTGTGTGTGTGTGTGTGTGTGTGTGTGTGTCTATATGTATTAACCCGATCTATTTCCCCAGACACGAGACCACTGGTGCCCCTGGTAGGAGTTTAGTGGAGTGAAAATAATAAAGCTGTTTTCTGTTGCAGAAAACCACATGTCTTTGATGTGTCTGAGCTTTCCCTCTTTCTGGCACTGCTGCTGGGTAGAGAAAAGCCATGAAAACTTTATGAAATTAAAATGCATATTAATGGCCAGGAGTTTAAACAATATATGGTTTGTGTGACATCGAGTAACAATTTTACATGTCCTCAAGAGAAGACTAAGGGTCAACAGAAGACACTTTAAATTTTACCGTGATAATTAGGACATTTTTATTAGGAAATAGAATTTTATTCTGTGACTGTTTTGCTAACATATATTTCCTTCTAACACCATATTTCCAGATGAGCATATTTTTCTGTGTATTAATGCCTAGATAAATCCATACACCTGTATAGTGTATGTACACTTACACAAATATACCATCTATGTAGCCTTTGAAAAATACACAAAATACATGGTGGCAAAACATGCAATTTCAATGCAGAAATACAAATTAAAGGTAAAATAGGGAAAAAATAAAGATACAAATGTAATCCACACTGGAGACAGAAGAGAAAGGGGAATGGATAATAAGAGAAGGGAAATAATAGTACAATAACATGAAGATAAGTCCATTATGGCAAAAGAACAGATGTGTGATCATTAATAAAAGCATAATTTAAAAGCAATGCATGTAAATGAGAGACTAAGAAGTAATTAAATGATAATGCACGGCAGAACACAGACATTAGAAGCTCTACATGTTCATGGCGTAACTAATGTTTCATTTCCAACATGTCTGTGTATACATGTTGGTACAACACAGATTTTAAGTATATAACGATATGGTGACATGTACAAATGCATGCAAATGTGTGTCATCCCAATTTAGAAACATGGACCAAATGTCCTTTTTAACACAACAAAACAAATAAAATAAAGTGAGAGAATGTCACCGCCAGGTGGTGGCTCCGTTTTATGCAAATTATTAAATAAATGACATGCACTCTTGTGTTGTTAGTCAAGTACAAGCGAAGTGACAGCGCACCTGACAAAGAGGCATTTCACTGGTTCCGTCCCTAACCACTTTCACGGTTCTTATTTGCAGTCATTTGTGCCATAATAGACATCCAAGGGGAGCGCCAGAGATGTTGTTCGGGCCGGAGCTGCGATAATGAGTAAGCCCTGTCTAGACAGGATGATTACAATGGGGGGCACAGAACAGTGCCAGAAAACATACTCCATTGAGATTGACTCTGACCTGGCAATTCTCTTGTCCTTGTCCGCCTCTCCTTTCTGGCAGAATTAGAATAGCAGTATGTATACAGCAGTAAGTATATAGATTAAGTGCAGCACTTGGAAGTAGCAATTCTGCCACTAGTGACTGGGTTCATATTAACATATGGTAGCATTTCTACATCTCTTCCTCTATATATACTCTCTCTCTTCTCCCACTTTCACATCTTTCCTCAAGCGAGAAAGAGAGAGAAAAGTGAACTTCGCTCTATTGCTGTCAAAGTAGCGTTCCTTCCCGCACTATTGGGTTTATATTATGAGTGGTTTCTCCCTTTCTCTTGGTAGAAGTCACACTGGGAGCACATGGGCCATTCCACGGTGAAGTCAATCTAGAATCCACTGAGCTATTTTAAAGTCTGTCGACAGCAACACAAAGACACTGAACAACGCTCTCCTCTGTGTGTGTCTCCTATGAGGAAGGTAGAGTGAGGTCGAGGGGAAGGGAAGCTAGAGGACTGTAGACTGAGAAGGGAAGCGCTTCTCCAGCTCCTCCACGATGGAGCTCATGTTCGCGTGGGGCTGAATGTGGTGAGGCAGCGGAACGCTTCCTTCTTCGCCTCCTTCATCCTTCCCTCCCTCCTCTGCTCCTCCCACTCCGGCTAAGAAGACCAGGGAGTCCAGCGAGTCCAGGGAGTCGACGGAGGCCCGGCTCCTCCTTGCCTTCCTGAGGGGGATCTGCTTCTGGTCGATCTGGCTGATCATGTTGGCCACCGACTTCTCGATGGCGGCGATGTTGTGGATGTTCTTCAGGATGCCCTTCAGCTCCCGCCGGGGGGGCTCCGGCTCGGCCGGGGGGGGCGGGACCCGCAGGGAGACGGGCCGCAGGGCTGGCGCCTGCGTAATGGACGGGAGGACGAACGTGGAAGCGTGGAGGAGCGAGGGGGATAGAGGGAACGGAGGGGGAGGTGGTGGAGGAGGAGGAGGAGGAGGAGGAGGAGGAGGAGCAGCCGGTCTCTCCGTGTGGTTGGACACCACAGGGATGGGTGGGGGGGAACAGGACGGGTGGGGAGGCGGCAGAGGTGATGGCGGGGGAGGAGGAGAGCCGGGGGGAGGAGGGGGAGGAGGGGGAGGAGGGAGAGTGGAGGGGGGGTCAGGGATGACCTCTAGATTGACCTGGATTGTGTCCTCTGCACCGTGAGTGGCCATTAGGTTCACCCCTTGGAAGCGTCGCAGCACAGGGGGGGTGGGCTTGTGGCGT
Organism: Percopsis transmontana; assembly: GCA_025447815.1. Classification (NCBI taxonomy): domain Eukaryota; kingdom Metazoa; phylum Chordata; class Actinopteri; order Percopsiformes; family Percopsidae; genus Percopsis; species Percopsis transmontana. The sequence continues at coordinate 17,426 of JAOEHI010001632.1, forward strand.
GGCGGGGGGGTGCCGTCATCAATCAGGGTGATGATAATACTTGGGGGGCCCTCCTGTCCCGGAGGAGCTGCCACCTGGTGGGTGGGGGTGTGTTTCTGATGCGGGGGCGACTCGGGAAATATAGAGAGGAGAAAGTCGGGGGACAGAGACCCCCGGGAGTCTCTGCCTTGCCTCTGTCTCATCTCCTGCAGCGCTTGTTGCTCAAACTGCCTGGCTTGCTCCTTGACCGACAGCTTGGGCTCCAGGCTGGGGTTGCCCATCAGGTCAGAGTCCAGCCCCCTGTGTTTGCTCTCTCTGAACTCCGCCTTGAGGAGCTCCAGCTCCCACTGCACGGGGTCCATGACCACCTGGCGCCTCAGACCGTCGTACATCTCCCTGCGGTGGAGTCTGGATGGCAGGGTCCAGCTGTGGCCTGCCCCCGACCCCCACCCGGCGTCGCTGCCGCTGTGGCCCCCGAACCCCACGTCGCCTCCGGAGGAGCTGAGCCTGTGCCAAGCATCTTGGAGGCCCCTCCTGGTCGGGGAGAAGTTCCCGAGCAGGTCCCTTCGCCTCTGGCTTTTCCCGACTCCCGTCTCGGGGCTACCGAGGGTCCCGTCCTCGCGGTAGAGGGGGTTTCTGGTGGTCAGGGGGTTTTCGTCCGAGAGGAACGTGATGTTGGACTCGGACTTGGGGAGGTTGTTCAGCACACCCCCGTTGGCGGTACACTGGCGGTGGGCGGCAATGGCTCGCGTGGCGAAGTCTGAAATGAGACGCTGGTGGTCGCTTTCGTCCATGCTGCCGCGGCTACTGCCTCCTCCAACGCGCTTTGAATGGCTAGCACAACGATGAAGGGACAGAATGGGGAAAAAAAGATAAATGGAGGAAGAGAACCAAACGGGGGGGGTCTTTCTAAAGGACCAGGGAGGAAAAAATCAAAGGAAGATGAGGAAACAAATGACATCTCGCTGACAGAAAGATAAAAAGAACACTGACGTGGATTAAGTGGTAGAATCAGAAATCAGAGGAGAGGTGTGAGAGAAGGAAGAAAGATGGACCGGCAGGATAAAAGGGATAAAAGGAGGATAAAACAAAGGAACATCTGCCAGAGGGATGATTGTAGCAGTAAAATAATAAAATAAAACACATTTGAGGTGAGGAATGAGAAAGGGAATCTGACAAAGAAGGATCTAGAAGTGGTTCTCTGTGCCTGACTGCTGAGAGGGAGGAACGATGGAGTGACAAGAAAGAAATTGAAAGAGATGGGATAGGATCAAAAGGGTATATTACAAAAGCCTACCTATTGTATAACAACAACAACAAACATCTGATATCTCAAATAGAGACACGGTTTGACCTGATGTATAGACCATTTTATCAACAAAACGCAGTTGGTTCCCGTGTATTAGCGTTCTTTTGGCCAAATACAATATCCACATTTTCCCTAAACATGTTAAAGATACAGTACACTCCAGGATTTTAGAGCAGCGCACCCAGAACCACCCCCCGGCTCACTGTTTATGTTTGAAACACAACCATGCATTAAAGTGCACATGGCTGTAAGGGGAGGGGTTCAGAGTGGTCTCATAGAAGCACTGCAGGGGGAGAGGTAGAGAGGAGTGGGAGCCACTCAGCACTCGCCACTAAGAGCCGGAGGGGCTTGCACTCTCACGAGTTTGGAACTAAAACATTGTGACGCTGGTTTCAACCACAAGGGGACTTCCCAACACAAATCGCGGAGTGTACATTTACAGGACAAACCGTACCTAATATACCTAATATTTATTCAGTGATCCACAGTCAACCACGAGAAACACAACTGTGCCTGGAGATCTAAAACAAGGAAACTAGAAACGTCACGGCATGATCTACTAGCTCACAGATCTGAAGCAAGATTGAACCGTCTACTCACTTTAGTCTTTCAGTCATTGGCCGTTAGACATGTGAATGGTTCAAGATGAGAACAAGGAAAAAGTGATGAAACAATGCAAAAGTGTGATGTGATGAAGTTGAAAGTTATAATCCTTCATAACTTTCAATTTACAGGCAAGCCAGGAAATAGCAAATTTGAATGGAAAAAGTATTGGAACAGTAGACGTAAATTATGTATTGCAAAAAAATATAACCTGTAAAAGACAATTTCAGCAGATAGGTATGGACCATATGAGATATGAAGAATCAAACAATGAACAATGAAAGGAGCATATTGGATGTGCTATGCTAATGCCAGAAGCTTCCTCTCACAGTTGAATAAGTGACTGGACTTGCACCTAGCTTCCATGATGGGTCAATACTAATTAGGGAGATAAATACCATCGAAGTAAATTAATGTACATTCAGAGACTTTATTCAATGTAGGTCAATATTCATTTGGCTTAGGTGGAATACTCTTATTAGGCCTAATTAATTTCTAGGTCTTTTTAATTTAAACGGTACTAATCCAGGGCATTAAACCAACAAAACTTGTCAAAATAGAAAAACGCAATAGGCCAATAGAATAGGCCAATAGAAGGCAATACATCCACAATATACTTCAGAGATCATTTGGATGTTACCTTATTGTGCAAACAGAAGGGCAATTGTATTGTAGCACCAACAGACGGAGAGAGAATATAAAGTATGCACCTCAGGTAATAAAAGAAGATCATAATGGAGTTTGGTAAATGTATTTCCCACACAGTGCAACTATTTCATGCTACGGTGCTCCGATGAACAGCTGCATCCTTCTGGGGAACTGTGACCATACTTAACATACTTAAGGCCGCAGCTTGGCTGCACAAAATAATTAAATTCTAAATGTATCCTTGACGAAGGCTATTCGTTGCCTGTTGTCTGTGTAAGCCTTTATGAAAAATATGTTTAAATGTGTTCCTATTGGTAAACAATTCGTCTCACAAAACTCTTTATCATCCCCCAGCAATCCCATATTACATTTTTCTTACATACAACAACCATAATGCTTAATTAATTAAAGGACATACATACATTTAATACATTGGAGGGTGTTCCATTGAAGCAATAACATACACAGCAGTTAATATGCTGTTAATAATAGGCTAAAGGCAACCCCATATTTCTATTAAAATCAGATATTAAATTCAGTCCACCAGGAGGAGAATAGCCAGAGCCAAAATATAATAAATAAATAAATAAATAAAATAAAATATTCTCTAAAACCAAAGCACTGAGCAGTTTGATTATGGACCTTAATTATTGATGGGTGATTTGCACATTTCCAGGTCCTTCGTTCTTTCGGGCATATTTAATCTCATCACACTAGTAATAAAAAAACTAGAATAAACACAGACACACACTCGCAAGCACCCACACATGCACACACATACACCGGACCTTCCTACCAAGCACAATTAAACTGCTCATCAGTTCATCAATAGAATTCCTTGTTGCTTGGGGCAGTCTTTATAAATTAGTGCCCACATTCATTTCAATTATCTAATTTCCGCACCCTCTATTCTGACGCTAGCTAAAGTGGCAACTATGCACCCTCTCACATGCAGTGAGCGCGCGTGCACACACACACACACACATACAGGCTGCACATGCACAACACTCACTGACACACACTGGGATAGTGTGTGTCAGTGATAGAGATAGTTCCTGCCAACTTGCATATGAACTGCCATCGCGCTAATAGGGCGGGAATCACGGACAGGAAACCACTGAGGCGAATAGTGCAGATAAGAGTTCCTCTCAAGTTCTTCTTAATGCTTTAGTGTGAAATGAACTGAACAATGTGTGTATTGCTGTGTGTGTGTGTGTGTGTGTGTGTGTGTGTGTGGGTGTTCACACTTTTTTGATAAAAGTGACTGTACTAACTGTTTTCTAAACCAGTGGAAACTGGCAAGAGGCTAATTTCAATAGACTGACACGAAACAATAGCAATCGTTTGCTGGGTAAAAACTAAAAAAACAAACATTACTCTTCTTTTAATTGTGGCTCTACTATAATTCCGGTCGTGAGCCACAAAGATAGTAGGGTCCATCAGATAGCCGGTGCTGCGACCAGAGAAAACAGTTTGCAGGACTGCATTGTGCTTATCAGATTGGTGTTAGCGGTCCACTTACATGGCATTGTCCCCCAGCTCTTCATACAGGTTGTTGGCAGTCCCACCTGCAGGTTTGCCCGTGGGCAGAGCCATCTGGATCCGGGCCGTTTTGGCACACTCTGCCTGCCGCCTGAACAGTGGGAAAAGGAAGAGATAGCATCAAAACTCTTCACTTAATAAGGAGGTCAAATGACGAGCGTGCCTGGAGAGGTACTGTACAGTAAATCCATGGAAACCTTTCTAACGGTGAGATTTAGGGCCTTGAGTGCATACAGGAAGCGCGTCATTCCAAAATGTCATTCCAAAATGTCATTCCAAAAAAAAGAGTGTCATTCCAAAATGTCACTCCATTTAAAAAAAATGAGTAATTCACTGGCACTACGAGGAGTTTTGCAGAAGCGAAAGCATTTCCCAAAGTAAAGACTACATTTCCCACGAGCCTCGTCACAAAGGGCTACCTCCACTCTGGTGACGAGTGTATTTTTTAAAAATAGTTCTGACATGGACACCTATTAGGAAATAGTGGGAAACTCCTTGTGGTGCCTTTGAATATTTTCAATATTTTGATGGATACTGAACTAAATACACTCATTGATCTTATTCAATGTGTATTTACTAGCTAGTATATTTCTCTTCTTATGTCTTGATCTCATTCATTATATAGCAGTGTTTTTGCTATATAATACAAGTTTATGTGTCATTGTATGTGAGCAATGACACATAAGTATAAATACTTACTCTTTGAACCTGGTGTTGAAGCAAGCAGATGAGAGAGAGAGAGAAAGAGAGAGAGAGAGAGAGAGGGAGAAAGAATATTTGTCATTTATTTTAACCATGGCTCCCAAACAGCCCCTTTAGCTAGCAACATTCATTCATTGCAATTCAAAGACAATTGGTCTTCATTACAGTCATTTAACAACAAGCTAAGAGCCTAATGATTCATCTGCAAATGAGGAGCACTTTTCATACGCCCTGCTTTCTCTTCCTCACCTCTCCACTTCCACCACATCCTTTCCTCTCTTCTCTCTATCCTTTTTTTCTATTAAGCGCTAGTCTTTTCCCATCCAATACTTATACTATACTTCCATCTATATCTATACATTTATTTTCCTTTGCTTTCTTTTCCCCCTGGTTTGTAACAGAAGCCAATTTATTATTATTTGGAAATTCACCGATTAAATTTTAATATGTTTGTGTGACAGTGTGTAAGCGGCTATGCGTCTGGGAAACAGTTTAAAATTAATGGACTTTCACGGTACTGTGCTAAACAAACGATTAGATTCGGCGTCGCGGGACCCGCTGCCACGCTGAATCATCAAGAGGAATGATTGGATGAGGTGCTAAAATATTAAATAGTGTGGAGGACATCCTGTGGGACTGAGCTGCCCAGTCTGATTATCCACATGGCAACCACTTCATGTTAATCTTTGATTTTATTGGCTTGTCTGTCCCACTATTGGTTTGCTTCATCCGGTTGTCTGTTTCTCTGCTGGTTGTGTGTGTATCAGTTATCTGTTTGTGTCTCTCATTCATTTATTGAGGGGTTTTCTAAAAAAAAAAAAGACATTGCTGTGACATTTTGAATTTTAATTGGTTCTTCAAAGTCTCTGTAAAATGCCTTCTCTGCTCAATCGAAGAAGAGCAGCTAGGCTGCAAACCAATCTATTCCACTTACATGTTGTTTATGTTTGTCGGGTTGGGGGGTGGAAACAATGACATACACATGCTGTTAAGAGATAAAGGGAGAATAACACCAACCTTTTGCCAATGTCAGAGAACTCAATAAAGCAAAGGGACACTTAAAACTGCAGGGATATCCTACTCCTGTTTTTACAATGCACCTGATCTATTTACTATCTGATATTTGGCCTACTTACAACCTACCTAATCTATTTACTACCTCAAATGTTATAGCATATGAGGTTAGTGTAGCAACACAAGAATATTAGAACTGTAGCTATTGGATTAACTAAACTAAGAATACATCGTTTCTGGGGTATCAGACCCTCGTAAGAGAACATTCTATCTCCTTAATGACCCTGACATCTGGACAAAATCCAAAATAAACACCCATTTTAATATGTTCTTAAAACAGCTTATACTTACTGTCTGTATGTGATAATGACTATCAGTATAGCGGGGACGCAGCAGATGATGATAATAACTGCCAGTGCCAACAGCGCCCCCTCTGTGTATCCTACTGTCTGTACAGCTTTCTTTACGCTGGTCACTACGTCGGGAGTTCGAATCTCTAGTATCCGTCCTCCGGGGGGCAAGAAGGGCTGGAACTCCTTGTTGATGTCCAGGAGTTTCCCATCAAGGAATCTACGGACAGAAGACACAATGACGACATTTTCAAGCTCCATATCAGTTCAACAAGAAGTGACAATGCAGTGACAATAATTGCTCACTGGGAGCAATGCAATTATCAACATCAGTGGACAGCCTTAAGCAAGAATGTGTGTGGTAATGTTTGTCTGTGAGCATGCGTGCGTGTGTGTTTGTGTGTGTGTGGTCAGGAAACCAGCTGGGATGTAAGCCAGGCATCCACTTCATCGAGTGAGACAATTAGTTTGTCAGCAAGCCAAACAAATAATCAGCTAGCCAGTCATTCTGTACTCCATGACAGGTGTGTTTCCACAATGTCGCTCTAACAAGCCTCCTGGCCACAGTGCAACTGCAACTACCCCAGGTAAATACGAGTGCTGATACTTTGGGAGGGCTTTCACCACATCCAGAGTGTACACTCTCCACAAGGGGGTCGTGATGAGCAAGAATGTGCTCCTGAAAGCTAAAAAGACTTGAACGCTGCACTAGCATTTGTGTGCGTGTGTTATGTGTTATGTTCCCCGATTCCCATGCTGGGTGAACGGTGGTGTTTGCACAACTGCCATCACAAAGTGTGAGCAGCTCTATGGGGAGGGGTAGATAATGGTACGAGCCTATGAAATCCCCAGGGGGAACGGTAGAGATAACTGTGAATCATGACTCGGAGCAGGGGGTGTCAAACCACACGGGTTCCAGTGTTAAGGTGTCTTTCGAGTAACACCTACTTGTAGAGTTCCTGCCTTGACACGGCTCGGTTGGTCAGCGGGTCGATAGCGTAGACCATCAGATCGGACTTGGAATAGTCTTCCTGGTCCAGGACATTGCCGTCGCGATGAGGCCCAATGGTATCCATGACAACCTTGGCCCCGGGTATCTGCTCCTGGACATAACGCTCCAAAATACTGAGAGTGTGTGTGTGTGTGTGTGGGTGGAGGGAGGGAGGGAGGGATGTACAAAGAGAGACACAGGGGCAAAGTGAGAGCATGTATCGTTTCAACTGAAGGTCTATTAACAATTTGTTCTTCTTTTGTTCTTTTGAGCCAATTATGTTGATAAGTATTACAATAGGCCTTGTTAAAATGAAACTAAAATGGAGACATGCTCGCTCGAACGAGAGAGAGAGAGAGAGAGAGAGAGGGGTGTGAAAGTGGATTTTATTAGATTCTAAGCGAATAGAAAAACACTCAAAAGACTGAATGACACGTGCATTTCCTCACTATCAGGACGCCACACACACACACTGTAAGTGCACATCCTCTACATCCTAACATCATGCTGGGAAGTTTTGATTCATGTCACCCTAGAAACACCTTCTCACAGCAGGAAGACTCTTGCTCGCTGTGTGTGCGTGTGCATGTGCGTATGATACAGTATGCTCATCAGATCATACTGTATGCATGAGCCTTAGTGGATTAAAGCAAGTACTTGAAGACTTTAAAACAAGAGATTCCATCTGGACCTACTAAGGACTAAAGCACTTCAGATATGTACCCATCTTTTAAATGAACACTTTCTTTTGACTTAGCTGACGTACTGCAGTTTCACTTGGTTAAAATATATTGGTGTATTGAGATATAAAAAAATATTTACAATATCATTCCCAAATTATTTACCAGTACAAATCCAGACATTGTTTAACTAAGGGAGACCCAAGAAGAGAAAGACATGAGTGACGTTCAGTGGAAGACAGGAAGTAAACTCCGCACCAAAGTTATTGCAAGCAGAAAATATATTAATTTGTTGTAATAAATCAAAGTTACCATTATTTCAAATATATGTTTCTGTTCCAGAACATAAAAAAATATAATGTTTCTGGTTTCTTTTTGTACCTGGAACTGGTTCAAAACTTTGGTGTTGAGCTGTTGAGCAGATTCTGTAGTATTATCTAGGGCAGTTATCTAGTTATCTAGGGCACTAAGCACCTTTCTAACTTTTGTTTAGCAACAGTATGAAGCTGCTTCGAGATGCCCATGATGATACAGTATAAGTATAATGAGAAGGTAGATATTAATAATAAACTATTTCTTACCTCAACAGTTGATCCTTCATTTTCTCCACAACAGTAGGAGGGACGTTTGATACGACCACCTGCATGTCCAGCAGGTTCACAACGGACACCTATGAAACAGGGGGGAAAAAAGTGTGTGTGTATCGACTGACGGTTTATATATATAAAAAAAAGATATAGAAATAGAAACAAACAAAGTACTGCAATACACTGGAAGATATAGCATCACTATGACTTATCACCTTATACTTAATTAATATAATAATATAATTTGGTTCCTCACCACTATCTCCGCCTTGCTGCTGTGTCCTTGGCCATAGTCATCGGTGGCGACCACCTCAAACTTAAAGTAGGACCTCCTCATATTGCGGTACATGATGGCCGTCTTCACCACGCCGCTGTACGGCTCGATAACAAAGCCGTCTTTGCCGTCCTTGCCAGCAGGGGGCGGTATGATGAGCCTGTACAACATAGCGCTGTAGTTCCCTGTGTCCTTGTCCATTGCCTGGCAGGAATTAGAGCAATGGAATGAACAACAGATTGATTGAAAGGGAGACAGGGCAATAGAATGATATTTGAGAGAGAGAGAGAGAGAGAGAGAGAGAGAGGGAGAGAGAGAGAGAGAGAGAGAGAAATTATAAAGACGCTAGAGGATAACAGGAAGAAAAATTTTTATTAAGGAAAGACCTCATTACCATAATCATGATCACCATAATCAATACTGCCATCAGTGTTGTGATTATAATTATCTTCATTACAATCATCCCAATCCATCTTTATCATTAGTACAATGAAACCATGTGCTGGGGAGTAGGGGTGAGGGGTCTTCCCGAAACCTCACAACACAGGTTTAGGAAACCAAAGGCACCCTATCTACCCCGGCAGTTCCCACTTGTGAGCTAAATGCATCCTATTGCAGCTGTTCTGAGAAATGGATGCCGCAGCAAAGTTGTGCTTATTTTGTTTATTTACCTAGCAGCAAGTTGTCCGACAGCTACAGGTCTATAGAAACAAATAGCTACGATTTTAGATGTGTTTTAAAGTAAAAAAAATATTCAACATTTCCTGTAGATGTATGAGAAAAATGCATGCATATGCGTAGCTGGATGACGAGGACTGCCACAGCACTCGGTGGGAAAATGCCCGTCTGCTGATTCCAACTGTTTTCCCCAACTACATACAATTCCAGCTTGCAAGATATATAATACCAGAGCAGAAAAGCATTTCACTGGCGCATGGTGAGCTCTCAATCTATCCTAGAAGGTTTGTGTCTAATATTGAAACCTCTGGCAAGGATCCCTGTTCATGTCTAACCCGGCCCTCAAAAGTTTACCGGCACTGTTCAGAACACGCAAACCAAGGACATTTAAACGTAGATCTGTCTGTTCTGTTTCTTTCTTACTGGCAGTGGCGTTGACTTACTTCATTCTTACATCCAAAATTAATAGAACCGTAGTTACATATGTAACTCTCCTTTTTTGGCCACATCGCAAATGCTCATGTGCATTTTCATGTGAAGTGCTCCAACTGGCCAGTAGAGGGTGAACTGACGACTTTAGCTGTATGCAAGTCCATTCCGTCAGTCTGTCAAGCTCTCTTTCTGCATTTCCCCTTTATTCTATCTAATTCACATACACACACACACATTCCCTGTCCGATAGACACTGATTCAGTGCTACCTTGATACAAGCAGGACTCGCAGTACAGACTACAGATTTGCCTCTGAGACGTACAACTCATTTCAAATCAACACATTAGGAGAATAGCATTTACGATGCAGGTGAAAGACAGACAGGAGGGAAGATGGAATGAAATGAAGGACGGAGAGAGAAATGGCAGGAAAATCAAGGAAGTAGAGAAGGACGGCAGGCTGACAGAAGCTTTTTGACAGCCTCCAATATTAAAGATGCTCAGCGAGTTTAAGGGAACTCACTGCAGGTATCAATACAAACCATCTGTGCAGACTTTAAATGTTGACATGGACTTTACGTTGTGAGGAGAATGTCAACTCAACCTCACCAGTTCACACAGACCAGATCACGCAGACAAATTCACATGCATTCAATCTCTACTCACACTATCTTTAAATGATTAAAGTCCAAACTCCTGACCTTGTTTAGTTCTTCCTTAGCAAGCCTTGTGTCAGGTTAATGACCCAGCAAGCAAAACAATACGCACACAGATTGCTTCTGCTGAACCAATGAGGTTCATTTAAAACAGAATCTGCGATGACACATTTTCAGAAGTGGGAGAAAAGATGGCGTCATGGCACACAGAAAGAAAACCGTCGGTTAGAGAGGGCTCTCTGTGAGTGTGCGTGAGAGAGAGGGATCCTGTGTCAGTAAGCAGTGTGCGACAGGTGACAGGGAGACAAAGACGTAATCGCTCTCTTGTCTTCTGAGGGGCCCACAAATCTGTACAGCTGAATGAGTTTGAAGGTGATGTCAGTGGGTCTTGCCTTATAGAGAAGTAAAGGCAGCTCTCTCTGTCTGACTTATTTGACTCTATTCACCTCCATCCATCTGAAATAATACATGTTTTTTTTCTGTCAGTTCGCTATTGCTTCTCTGTCGGTCCTCTTCCCCTCCGGTCAGGGCGTGAGTCACTCAGCAGGCTATCAGTTCTCTGTGTGTGTGTGTGTGTGTGTGTGTGTGTGTGTGTGTCTGTTTAACCAAAGCAGTCACGTGACTGTTGGTAGAGTAGATTACAGTAGCCCACCCAAGCATGTATTCAAACACAGCCTCACTGGCTGGAGCCTATGGAAATGGACAAACGGCCAAAAAACCTACTGTATAACTACATTCCGGCATGCAAACACCAGCGATAACAAAAACAAACGTATATATGGCATTTGAATAAAATCATATTTCAAATTCTTGAAATTATCACCCCCCTGAGGTTCCTGGCCCCCACGTTCCGCTGGAGAACCCCTGGTCTAATGCTATTGGGGATTCCTGGTGGCTCAGTAAGTAGGACACATTTAATGCACTTGTAAAATATGTGTTTGTATGAGATTTGTGCCCTTGTCTCTTCTCTCTCTGTTATCTGCCTCTTTTAACCGGGTACTTCTCCGATACAAGCAGAAAAATGACAAAAATGTCCTATAATGGAGGAATTTGACATTTGTGCAAACTAGGCTTGTTCCTACTGTATGCTACTGTATGCTACTGCTCGTATCTGGGCTGATGTGGCCCCAAAGTCATAATGGTCTATGTCCCATAACCCGTTATCAGTCCTGACTGGTAGTTTAATAAATCATAGGTTTATATATGCTGGGGGAGAATTGGGATTTTACAGGACAGAGAGAGAGAGAGAGAGAGAGAGAGAGAGAGAGAGAGAGAGAGAGAGAGAGAGAGTGTAGAGAGAAAGTAAAATAAGGACACAGACAGAGAGAGAGTGAGAGTGAGAGTGTACAGTAGAGGTATAAAAGATGGACTGCAATTCATTCTGGCAGAACTGTGTGGGGGTCGCAGAGGTCCTCATGTTAGAGTGATATACATGTATTTCCTGACTAGGCCATGAACTCTTGGAGTTAACCTACAAAGTGGCCTTGGACACAGGGCACATCCCACACACTAGGCCGATGTCAATGTGCTTCCTTGTGTGTTTGTGTGTTTATGTGTGTGTGTGTGTGTGTGTATGTGTGTAAACTGACTGTGACTGGGTAGAGGGTGTTACCTGCACTTTCAGGACAGAGGTGAATGTTTTTGCGTCCTCTGCCACCCCTCCAATGTAGAGGGGTTTGGTGAAAAGTGGCGGGTGGTCATTCTCATCACGGACATCAATCACCACCCTGGCTGTGTTTGCTAGAGCAGAGACACACACACACACACACACACACATACTGTAAACAGTGTGCGCATTTAGTATGACTAATAGAGGTCCAATTTGAAAAAAATAAAAACATTTGAAAAAAATGCAAACACTAAGATGTAATATTGAAAAGGTTGCTAATGAATTATGTGATTAATTTGTATGGGTTTGTTGAAAAGTTGAGTGCTTTATAGACAATACTATAATCAACAGACATAGGGCTAGGAAAAAATTTAAAACATGATTAATCAGGTGAGTATGGCATGTACACACACACACACACACACACACACACACACACACACACACACACACACGCACACACACACAATGACTCGGGACAGACAGAAATCTCTTGATGTTTGAATCGCACCCACACAGAACCAGATTGGTGCATCGTCAAATGCAACACGTACAAGGAACAAGCGACTCATGTGCGAGATAGAACAAATCTCGAGAGAGCTGACTGCTAAATCTCATCTTAAAAACTTTGAGGAAAAAAGGAAACCTGGGAAACAGCCAGAACCAGATTGATTTGCGGAGCGATAGAATGTATTTCCTAAAAATGGCTGAAAGAGATTTATTTGCTGGCTACCACGACAATGGATAGTTTTAATCAATGAGGAACACTTCAATTTGAGCAGTTTCCTGGAATAAACACAGCATGTACTTTATTAAGTACTTATGACATTCATTAGCACGCAGGAGATCTTTGTAATATGAAAAGTCAGACCCCGCCCACACAGTGCTGATTGAACTGCAGCACACAGACTGTGGGAGGAGAAAATTGACTATAAAACTGAATGCCACAATAACAAATTATTTTTACGTTATGATTATTATTATTATTAATAAAACACGTACTCAAAAAAATAAAAAGTACGTTACAGTGAATGCCTGGATGGAGGGAACGGAAAAAGAAAAGCAAGTAAATAGAAATAACATACTTTTGGAAGGGGCTCGTAGGTTGGAGGCCACCACCCCCATGGAGTCAGCTCCCACCTTTAAAACATAGGTGGTGTTGGTCTCGTAATCCAGAGGCCTGCCGGTGGAGATCACTCCTGTAGTCTTGTTAAATATAAATACACCTGGATATGACACACACAGAGGGTGAGTTATAGTCCTTATAGTCCATCTGGCTTGCCGTACATTACCAGAGATTTGTGTCACAATTTTGACATAGCAAATCCATGACCAACAAAAACTTGTGAGCTAATATTTTCGGTCACAATCGGTGACCCTCGACTACAACTATGCAGTGTGTTGTTTTGTGATGATGCCGTCGAGTTTTGTCAGGCTACATTACAGGTACAGAACCCTGTTGTTTCAGTCGAAATACTAAAGCCACACTGCTCTCCTTTGTTTATCAACTCATGCTCTGTTAGCATTCTGCTGCCTGAAATGTGTATGAAGCATCTGTCCAGATAATCGGACAGGTTCGGACACTGTAAAAAAATGAACAACCCAGTGAATAAAAAATGCTGACAACCGCGGCCTAGCTTCTGCCCACCGGCAACAGATAACAAAAGAAAAGGGTCTGGAGAGCGTTGTTTTCTTTCTTGTTTGGTTTGTACACACAGTCAAATAGACGCTGCACTGAAAGCCTTCAGATCCCCATGCTCAGATTGCGTTGCCTTTCTAAAGAGCACTCCATTGACAGCCCAGCCACTGTCACTGCCATGTTAGTGTCCTAACATGGCGGTGACAGAAATAACACGGAGATGATTCTGACAGGCCTTACCTCCCTCGTTGCCCTCGATGACAGAGTAGACGATAGTTTGATTGACAGCAGCGGCCAGGATGACGCCAATTGGGGTTCCAACTGGAGCGTTTTCACTCAATGGAGGGAACCTGTGAATAAACCAATACGTGTTAACAAATATTATATATGTGTACTTTAGACCTAGTTTTATAGCATACTCGATTAAATCAAGTGGGAGTGAACTGAGCCTTTCCCTTGAAGAGGGAGGACATGAGGATAGTGACGTCTCAGGAAAGTGGATTATTACAAATAGAGACAGAAAAAGAATAATGTGCACAGCAGGGAGATTGAAATAGATGATTTAATGGTAAACATATACAGGAACAAAACATAAGAGAGTTAAAGAGTTAAATCTACAGGGGGCAGCCCCATAAAGGTTTTCTGCTATATACTGTTCAAACCAAAAAATCACACGTTTCTCAAACCTGGCATCTAATTGCATCAGCTCAATGGGTCTGTGGCTACTGCATTTATTTTTTTAAGTTTTATATCTGTCAATCTACCTCCTATTACTGCTGCTGTGCATTTTTCCCCATATTGCAAAACACGTACGCCAGAATGTCTTCAAATTTGGCATCCTGAAACTTTCCAACAGATTTCACTCCATTAAGTAAACCCAGTCTAGTCATTACGCCAACAGTTACAGCTGGCTAAACATTAGAATATGAGCTACCAACTGGCTTAGTTATCACAGCAAGATAAATGAGACTCTTGGTGAGTGTATGAAGTGTCTGTGTGTGTGTGTGTGTGTGTCTGTGTGTGTGTGTGTGTGTGTGTGTGTGTGTGGGTGTGGGTGTGTGTGTGGGTATGTGTGTGCTGAACTTTGAAGCAGGCAAATATGTTTACCTAATGACCTGTACTATGCAATAATGCATCTGAGCATCACAAGCACTGGCACTGACCTTTACAGATCCGACACATAAGGTTTTAATAACTACAATTAACAATATCTCTATAATGATTGCAGCCAGACATTGCAATGATGAAATCTCAATTTTCCAAGTGGTTGGATTTAAAGTGTGTAAACATTAATAAAAAGCACTTTGTAAGGAAACATCTTACATTAAAAACAGCCAATAACAGGAAACGGAACCTCAATGAATTAGAATTTCTCATGATGCCCATTTATTTAGCATTAGCTAAAAAGACTATTGAATAGACTATTATGATAGTCAACATGTAATATTTAACTATTACATATAAATACATGTGAAGACACATTTATTGGACTCTCTTGTCCAAGGGGGGATTTAACATATTTGGTGATAATGTATTTTTTTGTTACAATTGTATATTTCCAATTCTACATCAATTCTCTTGGGGTCACACCAGCTCACACCCACACAAGAATGTTGAATATCCTAGGCAATTTTCAGCTCACGTAGGAGGACGGAATGGGGGAAAAAACACACAAAAAAACAAAAACAAAATTGCAGCTAGAGTCGGAAAAGTGACATGATCCTAATTCTCTCCCAACTAATCTCCTCGGTTCACTTCTTCTCTCCCTCACTGTGTCTCTCTGCCTCCCTGTCACCTCCCTTCCTCCTGGTAGCCTACTGCCCTCCTTTACAGACGGATAAGTCCCCAGTTCTACAAAAACTGCCGGCCCTCTCTCTTTCTTCACCATTCTTTCTAATTTTCTCCCCCTATCTCCCCTCCTGTAACAAACTGCAGGTGTGAGGGTGAGTGTAGGCGCCAGCCGGAGAGAGCACAGCGACAGCCGAGGGATGAAAGTTACGCGTGAAGCGTATATTTAATAATTAAACAAAACACAACAAAAACCACAGGCTTCAGGGGCAACGAAACAACATGCAACCAAACAATGACCCACAGCATAGAAGGCTGTGAGGGAAACTTAAATAGGAATCTAAATTAAACATAAACGAATGCACCTGTGCGGGCCTAATCCCCGGCAGGTGCGCAGCCAACGGAGCAGGCTCGTAGCGTGCACAAGCGTATGCGCACTGATCATGACACCTCCTCTCTGGGCTCTTATACCCGGCGCAAAGCGACAGCATACAAGCAAGTATTGCATGTTACGCCTGAAAAACACCCATGAATAATCAAGAGACTAAGTACAACCCTTTTGAACCATGCGTCTGGTGCTGCGACCATTTTTTCCGCTGTTAAACTACAGTAGCCAAAGTAAATTTGGAAATGCACTTGTGCCATGCGCTTTAGACCGTGTGCTTAGATCTCTGTGTCTTTCTCTCAGTACGGGGGTAGTTTGTCAGTTACCTTACAGCAGGCTCTCACACTGCACCAGCTCATTAGCCACAATGCTTACTGGACAGAGAGAACGGATAACAATGAGAGAAGCTCACATGCACACACACAGAGCCACGGAGCCCCGCGCACGTAAACGCACATGTAGCATGCGTGCACGCGCCTACACACACACGCGCGCGCGCACACAGTACATTATCTGGCCAGTAATCCCTCTCTGTGTGCTCTTGTAGCTATCTTGGCACCTTAACTGCAGCAGGCTGGGCTGCTACTGATAACACCCCCCCCCACACACACACACACACACACACACACACACACACGCACAGACACCAGGGGCGCACATTTCGCCACACAAATGATGGTCGAACATGACCACACACACACACACACACACACACACACACATAATTACAGAGAGCTGTGACAGTGTTAAAAGGAGTGCAACAGCAAAGCTAGCATAATGAGATGTCTTTTGAGCGCAGGCCATGGCTGTTGCTCTTGTTTGTTATGAGACTGAAAACCAGTTGGATATCCACATTGCTCTCTAATGCTGAGCGCTAAAATATTTGAGCAATATATCATTTAGCGGCATAGCAGCAGTCTGACACCCTAAAACTAGAGGCGAATAAACTTGTCATGAGAATAATAATGTAGCGTAATGACCATTACTGTATATCCTGGATATGAATATGTCTCAAAATGTTTACTATGTATTCATAATTAATTTTCATTAATTAATAATTCCTCAGGGCACCAGTGCAATATTAGTCATGCGGAACCTTTTATCTAACAGCTTATGTCAGCTATGGGTGATCATAAACGTAAGATAATTATACTATATTTGATAGTATAGAATTTATATATTTATTTAATAATCAGTCAAAAATCTTAATCAGTCTAATTTAATCTGAATGGGGAGACTTGACACAGAGGAGTCATTAGTTGTCTGGTATATGAAACAACAGATAAATTAATCTTTACAATAATAAAAGACTATTTCAAGACTGTTTCAAGCTAAAATATATATTTAGGATAACCAAACGGCATTAAAAGTAATATCAGTAAAATTAAAAAGGTGTCTTTTTAGCCACAGGAAATGCTGTCTAGTTTTATCCAACTGGTACTGTACTGTATGTGTCACAAATATAATTCATTTCAATTCTCCATTCTTTCCCTTCATTCTTTCACTCGTGTCCTCCATATGTCACTCTACCATCTATTCAATCCCTCTCCTGGCCTCTCTCACCTCCCATCTCCCCATTTCGCGGCCAGCGTCGGCCTTTCTCCCTCAGCCAACTGGCTCAGTGTCACTCAAATGGTCTGGATGGAAGAGCGGAACCAGAGTGAATGTGCTAATACATTATCCACGTGTGTGGCAGTGGGGTGTGGCCCAGGCCGCCAGCCAGCTAGGCTGCACAGCTGCGCTGTAACACACGGCCATCAGACCAGAGCCTTGTGCCACAGCGTCAGAGCCAATGTGGCACTGCATACTGTACTGTAGATTAACTGGCTTTTGACCCCTTTACCCAAAACCAAAGGGTCACGGAACAGGCTAAACTCCAAAATATATACAGAAATCCTTAATCAAAATTAAAGGAAGGAATAAACAGTAGGTTTATGTTTATTTTTTAACCTGATGATAGGTAAATATGTGGGATAAATCTCCATATAAGAAGGCTGTCACATATTTTCTGTTTATATTTGTCAAGGAATTAAAGGCACATTTCAAATATCTTCTGTTGTGTTATAATATGCAGGACATGACAGACAAGAAGACAGACAGAAAGCATCATAAAAATAAATAAGAATTGAAGACCTAAAACTACTGTATCCTTGACTAGGCTCTGAGCCTCACGCTTCTAATAGCCCCCTGTGTGTGTGTGTGTGTGTGTGTGTGTGTGTGTGTGTATGCATGCAGAGCGTGTGTGGGCGTGGCCAAGAGCTTGTACTACACGACTGATGTGAAGAGGTGAAGTGATGCTGACAGGCGTTCAGTGTTCATGTTGTTACAGACGTGGGTCTGAATGCATTGACTGACATGATGAAAGCGCTATGGCTGACAGGCATGTTTGTGTGTGTGTGTGTGTGTGTGTGTGTGCGCATGGATTATATACTGAATGACTCACAAGATTCATCCAACAAGCTTCTGTGTGTGTGTGTGTGTGTGTGTGTGTGTGTGTGTGTGTGTGTGTGGGGGGGGAGGGGATCCTTTGATCCTTATTCTATCCTCTTAATCCATCAACACTTTGATCAGCTGATCTGCATAGAGATATATGATGGGTGCTGACACACACACACACACACACACACACACACATATTAAGAAACACATGCATTGATTTTGTTAGGCAGAACAAAATTGTGTCCTTGTTTTCCAGCCCGATTAACACCCCTATTCAACCAATGGATATTACCTGGCTGGGATGTCATTGTCTGGCATAATGTGTGTTTGTGTACATGTGGGTGAGAACGCCATTTCCAAACAATATTCTACTAAAAAGAGTTCTTGGCCATTTATCAACATGAGTCGTTAGATGGTGAGTGTAGCACAAGACATTGATGTGTTTTCACACTCATTTGTAGCGTTGGCCTGTGGCACTGACTTAACGTCTAAAGCTCACAGCCCCATCTATCGCAACGGCGCTGAAGCCTTGGTGTCACAGCAATCAGGTTGATACTATGGTTCATTTTGGGGTCTAACAGCTCTCTAAAGCTCAGAATCCCATTTGAAGCACTTGAGAAATGCATTTTTTTTAAAAGATGGTGTCTTGATTGTTCAGAGGCTTCAAGTTGATAAAGGGAAGGAAAAGAAAGATTTTTATAATTGTGGGTTCATCACAGACAGAATGACCCTAGATTCCCACATATGGTACAGTACACTCTCTGGCTTATTGCAGTTATTGAACCTGCAGCCTGCCTGTGATTGACTCTAAAATCCTTAATCACCCTGTGACAGTACATTCAAGGAAGCATACAATTATGCAGTTGGTTTGAAAACCGGATCTTTTGTTCTTTTATATTTTCACTCTTTTATGAATGCAATTTATCGTAACAGATGACGCAAACCACACAAAAGTGCTCGATAGTAACTGGTTATAAAAGGGCTGCAAACTGATAAATAACACAAAGAATGTCTGCTCCCTCCTGCGCTCATGTCCAGCCTCTGGGCTGAGCCACGTTCTCTTTCACCTATTTTCCTCTTTCTCTGCCTTTCAGATACTACAGTATACGCCTTCTTGCCCCTCTAACGCCTCTTTCCTGGTTCATATAGTTCTTTCTGTCTGTCTAGTATGTCCTGCCTTTCACTGCCTACCAACTATTTCTAAAAGCTATCTTTATTTTGTCTTCCTTCCTGTCTTCCTATATTCCCAATTATCTCTCTCTGTCTAAACCCTGTGCATATGCCTATTGGAATTTCACAAATATACCCCTGATAGTAAAAAGAAATAGCAAAGCGAAGGGGGCTAAGACACAACGATGCCTATAGGGTAAAAACTCCAGGGTTTTGGGGGTTAGATACATATTTACTTTACTGTTTCAGCATTTTATCTATTATATATTTCTGGATTAACATATGATAAACACTACAACAATTTTGCTTACCTGCCTTTGTCATCCAAAGGGGAAAAAAGTTCCTCTCTGCACTGCCTCAAGTGAACCAATTTTGCGTTGCATTCTTGTGCAGGTATATAATGACTAATATGATAAGATACACATTAATCACCACACCCTCCTTATTTATATTTCGCTTGAACCAGTCAATTATGTGAATGCACCAGCGAATACATGAACTAAAAATGCTGAAGCTTTGGATAGGCCATGTGCTATGTAGATATGCTCACCATAGGACATTGGCTTGACAATTCTTAATAAATTCACAACACTGCAAAAATGATGACAGCCTTGCAAAACCTAGTATGTCCTGTTACATATTTCATTACACAATAATAAATAAATAAAACATTGTTGGTTTACATTTGCAAGAACAGCTTTTAGAAGTGATAAGTTTTAAAGGCCAAAACTAATAACCAAACTATGAAGTTGCTGTTGATGACTTAATAAATAAGGGGGCATTAGGGAAATGTTATTGTACTGATGGTCTCCACTCCCAAAGTAAGTTGGGACAGCTTCCAGCCCTGCTGAAAATCAGAACATGAAACAAGTAGGCAAATATAAACAGATAGACGGGTGATTTATGATATACTTGGCAGTGTTTTTTGGCAAAATATACAGGCATGCTCCCAGCATCTAGAACCAGAGGGATGCTGATGGTCCCAAATGTATAATGTTTCTTGGCAACATCTGTTTCTGGGAGATTAAAATGATAATGCTAAGCCATCTTTTTAAGACAGGGTTCCAATAAGCTTTCATGTGCACTAAAATTGCCCAAAGAAATCGAATAGTCATTCTGTTTGCAATGACGACTCATCAAGTAAAAAGTAGATCTATTTTGATCCACTTTACTTACCCATCCCATTGTCAATCTTACTCGGGAATGTCAAGGCTCGAGGTTTTCACCACACACTTTAAAAAATATAATATGACACATGCTGACACACACACACACACAAAAAACCACACCACAGCGCAGTAAATATCCAGTCGCATGACAGCTATGAGGCTAGAGTTTGTACAAGGGGTCACAATTTGTTTTAAATGGTATCACAATACATCCAGCTGGCCCGTTATTGGTTAGTTGATTGTGTGTGTGTGTGTGTGTGTGTGTGTGTGTGTGTGTGTGTGTGAGTGTGAGTAAGTTAGCTGTCTGTTATCTTCCTGTGTCTGATCTGTTTCTCTACAGTCCACAGTCCTCAGTGTGTATTCCTATAATGTTCGACTTAAAGAGTGGCCTATCTATCTATATATCTGAATACTGAATTTGCGCCTCATCTGTCAACATCTGTCAGTCAGCATGTCTATCTGCGCGGCTATCTGTCCCATTGTGCATCTGTCTCTCTGACTTTCAGCTCTGCTTGAGCGTCTTGTCAATCTGTCATGCTCGTGTGAAGCTGTAAAGCGCCGCGTCATGTCTGTCTGTCTGGTCTTAGTGTCAGTCCTTCAGGGCAGCGTGTTCACAAAGAGTGTTTCCGAAACTCTCTCTCTCTCTCTCTCTCTCTCTCTCTCTCTCTCTCCCTCTCTCTCTTGCTTTCTAGTAGTTCATTCGCTCATTTTTTACACCTCATCCTATCTTAAAGGCACACTCCTCAATTTCTGTCTGGAATTCTGATTTAAACTAGAACTACAAAAATGGCTTGAAACTCAGAGAATAGATGCCTCCCCCACGCCTTAGTAATGAGTAGGTCTCATAGGCTGACACCTTTCCCTACTTCTCCTCCTATAGCCACATGCAGAGGTAAGTTTAACGTAAGTGAGATGGAGTGGAAATTTGAGGTTGATGTGTGCGCTATAACACAATCGAGTTGTTTAAAGCCCCCATATCATTCCATTGTCCACTTTAGACAGACTTTTCGACCTTCCAACAGACCATTCCAATATCAGTTGGTGTTTTTTTCAACATGCCCCAACTTGATGGCTGGCTATCTGACTGGGAGTGCCAGGACAGGCCGAAGACAAATCTGACAGGCTTTTTTGCTAAATTACATGTTAGGCAGATTTCAAAATGAGTCCAGCCCTTTCAGGTCCCTTCGGACAACACAGCTGACCACAAAACTGGAACAACATGAATTGTACGACATGGTACCTTTAAACTCTGCCATCTCTCAATCACACTAGAGTATCCTTTCACCTCCTCCTTTCTGCCTCTGTCATTTCTGTTGAAGTCATATTAACCACTGTCTGTCTGTCTTGCTGTCTCTCGGTCTGCCAGCTGCTAGTGTTCTTATAAATAACAATGGCATGGATGTTTGCCATTTGTTGTCACAGCCGCAACATTGCCAGCAGCGCTGCGTGTGCGCCTGTGTGTTTGTGTGCGTCAACACAACAACAAGGTAACCTTCAGCTGAAGCAGTTAGACATATATTTATAGAGCCGGACGTGCATGTTTTGGCGTGCGTCAGGGGAGGACACGTTTATCGCACAGTTAAAATGTTTTAGGGGCCCGGGGGGGGACTTTGTTGCATTTTGGCAGAGCAGACGTTTAATTTGATGGAAGTTAGTTTATGGGAGGGATGAGGCGGCAGAGAGTGTATGGCTTCATAAACAGACCAAGAAATGGAGAAGGAAGAAAAGGAGCGAAGGAGCAGAGGTGAAAAGAAAGCTGAAATACTTCAAGTCGAAGTGAGATAGTTTACAGCCGAAGCAAACAACTACTGAGAGTGGTTTTCATTTTACACACTGGATAAACCAAAAAATCCATTGTAATAACCCACTGTAAACTCACTATGCAGGCTCATTACTGTTGGTTGGGCTTTGAGGCTACTAAAATCACAATCACACTGCTGGAGTCACAGTAATTCTCAAGTCATATTACGAGTACAAATGAGAGGTTCACAAACAATGAACCACTTCTTTTCGAGGAACATGGGACAATAAGTTTGAGAAGCACAAGTCAACACCTTGAACTCGTTGTGTTCCTCAAACCATTCCTGAACCATTTTTGCTTTGTGGCAGGTCGCATTATCCTGCTGAAAGAGGCCAATGCCACCAGATAATACTGTTTCCATGAAAGGGTGAACATGGTCTGCAATAATGCTTAGGTAGGTGTTACGTGTCAAAGTAACATCCACATGAACGCTTACCCATTTGTCCTGTTTCAAACACATCAACTCTGAGGACAAAATGTTCACTTGCTGCCTAATATATCCCACCCATGATAGTGGTGCCATGACAACAAGAATATCAGTGTTATTCACTTCACCTGTCAGTGGTCATAATGTTATGCCTTTCTTCCCAGTGAGATGAACAAATATTAGATAAACTAATCATACCAGGCCAGGAGGTAAATAGTAGTGTGGCCTTGTAAACATCAGCCAGCCACCTATACTACAGAAAGCTAGTCTCCACATTAGTGCAGATCAACTACGAGAGGGAGAGCTGATTTGCGTCGGGATCCTTTAGCGCTGTGCAGTTTGTTATCTTACTCTCTTCAGCAATGATGCAAGACAGTGCAACGCCATATTTGATCTCCTAATATCTTGATTAAAAACAAAGCTTTTACGCTTCCAAACGTTTTGCCTCTTAACTCACACACCACATCCTAATTAGAATCATTAAGAAAGTAACAAGCTGCAAGGCGTTCTTACAACTCTGGGGGAGAAACACACACACACACACACACACACACACACACACACACACACACACACACACACACACACACACACACACA
>JAOEHI010001633.1:0-12425 GCA_025447815.1 Percopsis transmontana
TGTGAAACTACTTTGAAGTCGCTATTGAGGAAAAAGGGTTCGAACCCGGCCAATCGCCGCTTGCGGCTATATTTATTATGAATATTCCGCCAAATCTTCTAGTTCGGCATGTTCCGCATGCGGCATTCGCATGAAACTTGGCAGATTGATAAACAATCATCCTATTATGGCAAATCTCAAATTTCATCATATTAGGACCAAACCTCTTGTGCCACCAACAGGTCAAAATTTTCAAAAGCTCATCTCCTGTCCACTATAACCTACTGTCACGATCGGCGCGCACATGTCCGTGCGTGCACAGTGCCTCCTTTACCTACCGCACGCCTGGGGGTAATTAGCACTCCCAGGTGTATCTTGTTATGAATTAGAGACACACTATTTAAGTTGTGCAATGGCACTAGGTGCCGTTGGTCATTGTTTTGGCTGTATACCCTGTACTTTTGTTATGTTTTGTTGTTTTGTAAAGCTACGTTTTAAGCGTTGCACCCGCTATACCGCCTGTGTGTTTTCCTCTGGCTCGCGCTTACTCTCGCTCATCGCACACCAACCGTTACAGAATGACCAACCGAAAAAGAAGAGTAGCAGCCCGCAGGACACAAACTCCCGCAGCGTTGCTTCCCACCGGCCCGACGTCTCCCGGAGGTATGGGGAATATCGGCTCGGGAGTCAAATGTTTCCCCTCGCCTGGGCGGCTTCGGCGAGAAACGGGGGAGACGTTGCGCAGGCTTTCAGCGGAGCTCAGCGCATGGGAGGTGATCACCGGCAACTTTTACGGCGAGGAGGTGGGGGCTCCGCATTTCCACCTGCAGGAGCCCTCCCTCCCTGGTGGCGAGGAGAACGAGATCGACGACTTTTATCCGGTCGCGCTTTTCAGTGGGCAATAGCGCTCTGAGGGAGCCAGCAGAACTGTCACCAGTCATACCGGGAGTGGGTCACGTGGCTGCGGGCGGAGTTCGGCTACGCCGGGGAGCGGAAGAGCTCTGCATCACCCCCTCCTGCTTCCACAGGACCAGCGGTTGCCGACGCCCCCAACAAAGCGCCGGCAAGAGAGCCACCCTGGAGCCGCCGCCGCAGTCCTGCCCAGGAGCTGCTGCTAGCTCGCTCGCACTGCTGGAGCCGAAGCCAGGTCCAGCCGCCGAGGAGCTCACGTCGCCACAGTCCTGCCCAGGGGCTGCTGCCAGCCCACTCACGCCGCTGGAGCCAAAGCCAGGTTCAGTCGCTGAGGAGCTCATCCCGCCGCAGTCCTGCCCAGGAGCTGCTGCTAGCTCGCTCGCGCCGCTGGAGCCGAAGCCAGGCCCAGCTGTCGCGGGGCGCACTTCGCCGCAGTCCTGCCCAGGAGCTGCCGCCTGCTCATTCACGCCGCTGGAGTCGTCGCCTGACCCAGCCGCTGTGGAGCCGCCGCCACAGTCCTGCCCAGGAGCTGCCGCTAGCTCGCTCGCGCCGCTGGAGCCGAAGCCAGGTCCAACCGCCGAGGAGCTCATCCCGCCGCAGTCCTGCCCAGGAGTTGCCGCTAGCTCGCTCACGCCGCTAGAGCTGAAGCCAGGTCCAGCCACAGAGGATCTCATTCCGCCGCAGTCCTGCCCAGGAGCTGCCGCTAGCTCACTCACGTCGCTGGAGCCAATGCCAGGTCCAGCCACGGAGGAGTCCATCCTGCCGCAGTCCGGTCCTGGAGCTGTTGCCAGCTCGCTCACGTTGCTGGAGCCGATGCCAGGTCCAGTTGTCGAAGAGCCCACTCCACCACAGCCAGTCACCGGAGCTGTCGTCTGCCTGCTCATGCCGCTGGAGCCGTTGCCTGGTCCAGCCGCAGAGGGCTTTTCAACACCACAGCCAGTCACCGGAGCTGCCGTCGGCCTGCTCACGCCGCTGGAGCTGTCGTCTGGTCCAGCCGCTAAGCAGCTCTCGTCGCGGCAGTCAGTTGCTGGTTTGCCCATTCCACCTAAGTAGAGGGTCCCAGCCTCCACTGCTCGTCCCTGGTCCGGCCTTCAGAGCCCCCAGGTCTCTGCTGCTCGTCCTTGGTTTGGCCCCCAGAGTGTCCGAGTCGCTGCGGTCCGTTCCCCTGGGTCGGTCTTCGGAGGGACCTCCGCCATTGGAAGGCGTCGCCAGGAGGCGCGCCGTAAAGGGGGGGTACTGTCATGATCGGTGCGCACATGTCCGTGCGCGCACAGTGCCTCCTTTCCCTACCGCACGCCTGGGGGTGATTAACGCTCCCAGGTGTATCTTGTTATGAATTTGAGACACACTATTTAAGTTGTGCCGTTGGTCATTGTTTTGGCTGTATGCCCTGTACGTTTGTTTTGTTATTAAAGCTACGTTTTAAGTGTTGCACCCGCTATACCGCCTGTGTGTTGTCCTCTGGCTCGCGCTTACTCTCGCTCATCGCACACCAACCGTTACACCTACAGACTTGAACTTGGTGTCATACGACTCCTCCATTCATGTTCTACAACTTTGCCATTATGACTATTGACTTCTGTCAAACTAGATTTTCCGCCATTTTCAATTTTATGAAAAAACAATTTTTGACATCTCCATTTGAACCAAACCAACGCTAATCTACTATACAGACTACCGTGGTAAAAGTATGTTCAAAGAATTCTGACGACCAAACAAAATGGCCGCCACAGACGGAAGTGTATTGGCAGAATCAATTCATCAACAGGAAGTTGGCATATCACTTAAATGGTTGATCCAATCACAACCAAATTTGGAGTTTTCAGTTCCAAATCCTCCAATAAAGCCAACCCTACTTGTTTGATCAATTTGGCCTCATGGGGGCACTATACAAACCGCCCCCACCCCCACAAAAACAATAACATATCCTTGACCGTGTGTCCGATTTCAACGAACCAACGTCAAAACACTCGACCTGGAAGCCTACATCTGCTCAAGAAAGAAGAAGTTGATTGGCCAATGGGCATGGTCACCACTACCAAAATTTATATGCAAAATATTAAGGAATATTAGGGTGGGGTTAACTGGGTCACATGATCATGAAACTGTCAGTATTAAGCTACTTACTAGTTTATCTAGTAAGAATTGCATCCAGATTGTCCAACAGGGAGCGCTACAGTAATAAATTGAACATTGCATAATAGGGCGACAGCAACTATATTATGTGATCAATAGCCATAAGCTTGGAGTTTAATAATGTATCTTCTCATGGCCTACAACGATGTCATAAATAATAATGACTAAACATTTGTATTTCCGGTATTACGGCTTTATTATAAAACACACCATTTACATCTCACAGGCAATTTGACCAAATATTATAATTCCTAGTTTGTTGGACTCTTCAGAGATTCCTGATTAAAAGCACATTCCTTGTATTACTAACCTAGTGGTGAGCTGCACAGGCTGCATGACCTTTGAAACTACATTAGTATCATTGGCATATGCAGCTAGTTGTAGACGGGAAACGAGCAAGTAAAGTTAGCAAGACCTAGCAGTTTGCTTATCTGCGGAATAGCAGCCAAATTTAGATGTGGGGAAACGTGTGCGTACCTCCCCATATTTGGATTTGCGTCCTAGCGATCTGAAGTTGGGCGGATTTTGTCTGGACTTCTCTCTGATGTAGGCCCTATAGACAAACACCGCCGTTTAGCCAATGAAAAGAAAACAAGTCTGATGGATATTGAAAAGCAAATTCATGAGAAACAACGAAAAATGAATGAATGAATGAGAAAAAGGGTTGGGCGAAATGATGAATAGCCTACATTGGGAGTCGACGATGGGCTGAATCCATCCCCGGAGTATTTTACAGATTTTAAGTCCTTTGTTTTTAGGGCATTTGTTACATTTTATCTGGTTATGGATGGTTTCACATTGCAAGAACACTTCAGCTAGCCTGCGTCTAACTATAAATTGATTTGTTTACCGTTTACGTACGTACGGGCGGGCGCCCTCTTATGCGGATACAGTCAATAAGTTGCGAGGCGCAAGCAGGAAGGAGGGGGAAAATTTTATATAATAATCATTTGACATGGTAAAATATTGAACGTTTTTAACTAGGTAAAGCAATTTAGCAAATTGTAGCGCCGATTGTGTTCCTCTCCATTCGGCGTTGTTTTCATAGTAGGCTAGTCATAATACGATGCGTTGCGATCCGTCTCCGTTACCTGTATACCGACAGCTTACAAAAATATTAGTTCTGGGTTATTTACCTGGCTGGTAGTGCATCCCGTCACACAGCAGCTTTTAGTCATGTTTCCGATTTTTGTTAGCAAACAAAAAAGTGACAAGGAGGCAACTTCACGTTGCGCACAATAGCCTATTACTTCCAAATAAAAAAGTGTTTTCAAACTGCAAGGGAACCGGTCATGGTCTACCTTTCATACGTGCTATTTTGGTTGGACTCAGCCCATCATTACTTGAACAGATTCTCCATGGGAATTACCTGAAGCATTGACTGTTGTTTATCTTGTAGCCTAGTGCTCCTGTTGGCTACCAGATGGGGGGCAGTTTCAATTATTTGGTGTATTATTATTTTGGTGTATTAGTTTACCTGTTAAAACTTCTATGCATCACTTTTAAATAAATATAAATAGGCCAATGCAAGATTAGTGAAAATAATAGAATATGGGTGCCATAATGAGGCTCTTACTCCAGGGGGCTATGGTCTATGATAGGTGGTGTAGCAAAAATATGGCATGGAATATGGAATGGACTTTGAGTCTACTGTATGTGTGGACACAAAGGCCAGTGATGGGAAAGTTCACTTTCTACATGAACTCGTTCAAAGTTCAGTTCACAACCTTTAAAAAATGAACTAGTTCAGTTCATACTTCAAAATTTTGAACTAAGTTCACAGTTCCAAAAATGAACTAGTTCATAATTATTTTTTTCCATATATTGCTGCGAGCAATTATTTTTCAAAATTATTGCCACAGCCCATATAGAACCACAGACAGCAATTATTTTATCAGTTTTAACACTGAAACTATGCGTCAGATTTCATCTTCATATCCAATTTTGAATCCTTATCCAACCAGGGTTTACATTAGCATTGAGGGGAAATTTCCACATTGTTGCTTTAACGCCGTTTCAGGTTTGTTGTGGGTGTGACTGAAGTGCAGATTTTCTTTTTGAAAGCCGGCGGGCAAAGTTTGCACAGAAAGAGATTTCCTAAAACTCGTTTAAATAATCATACGACGCGTCCTTGCTGCTTTGTCGCCTACACGCTGCTGTCACCTCCATGCTGCTTTTTGTTTTGATGAGCATGCGGCGGTGCGACACTCGTGGCTGGTGTTGCCGTGTTTTTTCCGCTACATATTAAGGTCTGTTTACGGTGTGCTTTAGCCGGGTTTTCGCGCGGAAGGCTCTATAGAAATCTGGCACCATAATGAAAGAAGTTAAACTGAGAGAGTGTGCCGTTCACAGACACCAGAATGAACGAGTTCACAATAACATTCATCAGGCAGTAATACAGTACGTTTAGTTTACGTTCGCCCAAAATATGAACGAGTTCATGAACTATCGTTCATTACGATAGTTTCAAGCAGAACACTGACAAAGGCATTCTATTCCACATTCCTTGCTACATTTTTGATACATTCTCCTCTTTAAGGGTGTAGTACACTGGAGTAAGAGCCTCAATATTGCAAATTTCCGTGCCCAGTTCTGTGTCTAATGCTATCTTAAAGTCCAATATGAGAGCCGAGCTAAAAACAAGCATTCAGCCGCCAACGTAGACCTTCCAATTCACGTGATAGTAATGCGTATTTTAAAAAGTCCAGTTTTTCTCATTTTGGTTTAATGCAATATGGATATCTGTGTTTGACTGCCTATATGAAAGTCAGAAATCTGAAAACAACTCAAAATTCTATTTTGAACTGCAAATTCCTTTCTGTTTTAACTATGTAACAAAAATATCTCCAGTTTTTAGTCTTTTTATTTTGAATTTCAAATCGGAAAACGAATGAACAAAAAGGTACCTGGCCTAAACACGAAACTTAGCGAGAAGAGAAAAAAATACATTCTGTAGCCCTCCATATGCAATTTACCATGGCATTAAGGACCTAAGGTTTCTTGTTATTTCACTGGCAGAAGGTCTCAAAATAAGTTTTCTGATTTTGGTTTAAAAACAGGAAATTCAATTGTGTTGGTTTTTTACGTTAATGCCTAATTTTCTCTAGAACCAAGCCACAACACCAAGTATATATATATATATGCTTTCAGCCTGTTAAAAATATATACTTTGATGGACTAAACTAGAATGAACTCAAGAACTTTTGTTAGGTTTCTTGTGCATAAATTGTTGATGCAATAATAAATTACAATAATACACTTTTAGATTAAATCAATGGTCACAATTTTAAAGTGCCGTATCCAGTTCTTATAAAACATCCATGGGTTGTGGTACGCACCATTGTAAATGATGGGAAATAACATTTTAATAAGCTCTGGGGTTAAAATGTGACCCTATTACGTACAAATTACTAAATAAGCCTCTTAATACTAAACAAACATGCCACAAAGCAGTGATAATAATCAATGTAGCATAAGCCAAAAGTTCAAACAGTTTCAATAAAAACACTTTAATAGAGAAACAAATTAAAAAAAAAATGAAGAAATGTTTAAAACACAGTCTAAATCCTTTAGTATATCCACCACTAACTGAAATCAGGAAGCATGAGACAGAAATATTGTACCTGCGTGTGTATGTGTGTGGGTGGGGGCAGATAATTGATGTGGCACTAACAAGCTGAAACAGTGCTCTCTACATAGCAGGACAAGTAGGGTGCTCCATCTAAATGTGCCAGATGTTAGTTTAGCCCGGTTTGTCTTGAAAAGGCAATATTGAACTTAGTAAAAAACAAATAAAAAAAACAAACAAAAAAAAAACACCTCAACAACAGTGATATATTCTGGAAGTGGGAGAGACTTCAAACCCCTTGTCAATTGTAAAGTATTAAAGTTTTTTTTAGTTTTTTCTACCTCTATCTTAAAATAAGTCGTACAACACAGAGGGGAGGCTTAGAATCTAAATCAGAAAAAGATCATATTTAAGAAATGTCCATGGCTCAGTCTCTTTAGGAAGAAAACGGTCTCCGTCTGGGAAGCAGTAAAGCGTCAGTATTGCACACTTTAGACACAACTAATTCATATCTGGAACACAAAGATAATATGACACACATACGGGAGGAGCCTTTGCCCTGCTGCAAAATCTGCAAAAAAATAAAATAAAATAGTAAAGTTTTGTTCATGTCACAAGTTATTAAACACTTCAAATATTATACCAAAATCTGACGGATGAAACAAGGTCCCCCCCCCCCCCCAAAAAAAAACAAAACACGATCGCCCCCAACAGTACAGTGTTTGATTAAAGCAGGCTAAACCAGCCAGGTTAGCATGCACTAAATGAGAAATCTAAATCCAACCACCAGGTGGTTTAATATAAAGCCTTGTTCAGCTGTGAAAAGGGAAAAAAAAGAAAAGAAAAGAAAAAGGATAAATCCAGCAACTTAATATTTTGTACAGTAGATGAACTTTTTCGGTTTAACAGCTAATTCTCCTGTCTTTTGACAGATGAGAGCCAGACACAATCTTTCAAAATTAATCTAAAAGTTACAACCAGATGTTGCAACTGCTGATTTGTTTATCCATTTCAAGAATTGTTTATTTTTTGTGAATTTGCATAATTAAAAGGGCATGCCTCATCTTGGAACAGTATGTATAAAACGGAGGCACTCCCAAAATCGTCTTTGTAAATACCTAGAAAATGAATATTTACAGGTATGTGTTTTTACTACTGAGTCAGAAGAAAAAAAATCTCTTAAATTTGGGACTTGAAACAATGGTGAAAACTGAAACGCAAAAAAACATTAAGACCTTTTAATATGTACTGATTGTTACATATACATCCTAGAAAAAGATGTTCGCTGTATGTCATTACAGAAAAGTGATTAACTGTCTTAAGAGCAGCTATCTTCATTATAAATACACAGATCGAACTATGAATGTGATATGTGCTGTAGAGAGAAGGCAATGAAATAAAATAAATCACATACAACACACATTGAGTGTAATTACTTACATATGACCTTCCATTATTTTGTTTCATATATCTGCAGGGGACTGATCTAATTAAATCCTGATGGTTTTAATATTCTGGAAGTTCACATTTAGACATGAAATTAAATTACAATTACATGTAGACCAAATCAGAATTCTTCTGAAAAGGTCTTTGAAATGACAAGCCTTTGATTTTGAAGATAAAATCTGAATGGACATTGCCACAAATGTAATGCTTTAAAACACTGGATTATAAGAGAATAGTCAAACCGATAAATAAAAACAGTACATAAAATATAGCATTAACAGAACATGTTAATTTTAAAAATTAGATTAGATTATGTAATTCAGATAAACTTTAATCATTTAGCGACAAACTTTTTTGACTTTACCGATTCATTTACACAGTTGGAAAACAGGTTGACCTTTCACTTTCATCTATACCAACACCTTGCATGACCTCAGGTCCCCACTCTTACTCTCCACACCTTCTTAATCCCTCGTGTTCCTGTTCAATCGCATCACCTCTTGATGCTAGATGCAAATTAAAGATGCATTAATCAAAATGTTCACACACTGGCTCCCCTTCTATTAACAAGGTGAATTACTGTTAAGATTCCAAACAAATGTATCTCACTCATTATTGAAGGAAAGCAGAGGAGGCACAGATAGGATGTGCTAACATTCTACAGCTCTGGAAAAAATTGAGACCACTGCACAATTTTCAGTTTCTCTGGTTTTACTATTTATAAAATTGAATTTATATTTTTATATATTTATATTTTTTAATACTTTTTTTATATTTACATTTTTTTTTAAAGTGCAGTGGTCTCTTAATTTTTTAAGAGACCTGTATATTCACATTGTAGATGTTGTTCCATTGTGTATAAATAACATTTTGATTAATTCAGCTATAATCCTGTCAATGTTTTCTTAACGCCTCCACTTGAGTTTTAGGTGATTATCTAAGTGCATCTTTCCTTGCATGTCGTTTAACTGTATTGAGAGTCATGATTGCAATTTTCAATTGAAATATTTAAAG
This sequence comes from Percopsis transmontana, assembly GCA_025447815.1. Lineage (NCBI taxonomy): Eukaryota > Metazoa > Chordata > Actinopteri > Percopsiformes > Percopsidae > Percopsis > Percopsis transmontana. Next base: position 9,056 of record JAOEHI010001633.1, read on the forward strand.
GGGAATTCCACTATTCTCATTTACATATTCTGATATAAAGTCAGCATCTGACTTGGTTTACATTTGTGGGTTCATACATTTCCCATAAGCACTTTCAACAGCACCACTCGCCAATGAATGATGAATTCATTCATCATTCATTGGCGAGAGGTGAAACTGGCCTCCACTTACGGTTTTTAGAGAGCATGTGTGTGTTTTAGAGTGGAATTCCCCTTTAATGTACAGCGATCTATGGTAGCTTTAGTAAAATTAAAATGTAATTTGTTGATTATGAATTACAACCAAGCAGTAGATATTTAACTATGACTTAAGTAATCGTTCAGATAAGGCTATTTAATGGTTGACACAGAGAAGAAAGTGATTAGAAAGCAAATGTAAATATGTGAATGCTCACATGGTAAAGGAATTTAGGTACTTCTCTGGCATAATATTCAGTTGTGTATTTTCTTAATATGTACAGATTAGAGGAAAATGTATCTACTTCTGTACAATATTCCATATAGTTTCTGTGTCGGTTGACCATTTAGGATTTATCCTTGACAATGACAGAAGAAAAAAAAAACACGCAAAGACCACACTAATCCCAGAGACAGATGCACCCCCCCCCCCGCCAAAACAAAACATAGGTATAACACAAACACGTCATAATCTAAGTTGTTGACTGATTTCAACCTATTTTTTGACATTTTTATTTTATGTTTTTTTTTGTGGCTTTTTTAGCATTACGTACATATACAAGTGTATATAATATAGTATAAGTATATATTCATATATACATGATGAATATGTATATATACCAGTAATGCATTCATTATATATACTTTTTTTCACAGATATGTGAAACAGAAAAAAATTGACCGTTACAAATAAAAGTTGCGGGGAAATACCCCCAAATCAAAACAAAAACGTAGTCTAATAGAAACAATTTGTAAAAGCACTTTTGCACCATTTTTTTCGGTTTTTGGTCAAACTTTTGCTGTTTTTTTTGTAATTTTATTTATATATATTGTTATATATCCTACTACTCAGTGGGGTGTGGTATGTGTTTTTTCAAGTTGTACACAACTCATTTGAAGTAGGAGTAATATCCATTGCTCCCGTTGGTGCTCCCTATGCTCAGCTCCTGGAGTAATGACAGTGGGTCGCTGTTCTTCTTCGTCTGTTCAGGGCGGGCGATGCGTGGTTTGGGCGGGGCGCGCAGGGCACTGGCATAGGACATTGTGGGAGCTTTGGAGAGAGGTGGAGCCACCTGGCCAAGCTCAGTGGTGTGTGGTGGGACGGTTGCTAGGGGGGGCTGCTGCTTGTTGGGGAGAAGGGGTGGGAACTGTCCGAGGTGTTGAAGGGGGGCCAAGTGGTGGGGGCCTTCTGCCTTGGCCTGCTCCTCCTGACATATGGCTTTGGAGGAGGCTTGAGGAGCCAGGAGAGGAAGGAGGAGAGGAAGATGGAGTGATACAAAAAAAGAAAACGAGTTTAGTCAGCCAGGTAGGAATTTACATTCGCTATTCATGCCAGCAAAAGCTTGCAAGCCTTTTAGAATCCCCCCCCCCCTTGTGGTTGACCCTAACGAGTCAACCACAAGTCATCTTGCTCAAGGATGCTTACAGGTAAGGCTGGACATGTTTGGGATTCAACTTAAGAGCTTTAGGCTGGAAGTCGACCAACTGAAGCTGAGCCTAGTCGGTTTGGATTATCCTTACCCCTAACAAATTCTTTGCTCTGTTAGGTCTGTAAGCCTACGCACTTGGCTAATTGGCTAATCAGGGACTCATTCTAGGTGTATGCATTTTTTGTAACAATCTGTTTATATATTTATTCTAACATGTGAAAATTGAAAGCTCTGAGTGGTCACCGGACGCAACAACAAAGTACATTAATTTTCTCATTTGCTTCAAAATGTAATGGAAAACCTTTAGCAAACTGAAAATAGGTGTAAATACTAATCTCTACTGTGAAAATGTAGATACTGTATAATATTATTAAAAACTGAGCTGTAAATAATTAATGGCATTAGTGCAAGTGGCCTCTGGGGACGTTTTCTGTATTTACTGGTACGTACCCAACAGCTCTTGGTGCTGAGTGAGTGAACTAGCTCCATTACATGGAATGTTCTGGAAGGGCCCGGGGCCCCCTCCATTACTGGGCCACAGCTCTGCAGGGGGGTAACCATAGGGGGTGTGGTGTTGCTGTGTGTGGGGATGAGGGTGGTCCTGAGGGTCTGATTGGCAGGTCTGTTGGGAGGGGGAGGGGTCGTCTGGATAGCTGGAGGAAATTCGACGCTGATAGAGAGGCCGCCCTGGGCCCCTGGGTTCATACTGTAGAGAGAGAGAGAGAGGAGAGAAGAAACGTGGTTTGTGGTTTTAAATATTAAACCTAATTATGCAATGATAACAATAAAATAGCTCCAAGCCATGATATAAGGGCCAAGCCCAATGAGCAGCACAGAGGTAAAGGTCAGGATTGAGGAACACAAGAGTTGCATGCCAACTTTTGTTAAAATCAAACATTCCATTGAACTGGGAGCCAATGCAGGTTTTGTAGGGTGGGGGTGATGTGCTCCCAGGTCCTATTGTGGATAAGTACCCGAAGCCTCGAGATTTTCTTCAGTGGAAGAATGCTTTTTTGTAAAGTTTTTGATATGGGAGTTGATAGAGTCCAGTATAACCAAGAATTTTCACCTCAGTACCAAAGGAAGCAATAAAACATGAATTTATGTGTCGTCCGCATAGCAGTAGAAGTTAAGGCCATGTTGACCAAGTGGAAGAAAGTAAATAATAAACAGCAGTGGTCCTAAAACCCAGGGGGACACCATGGCGAAGAGAGGACTAGGAAGACCTAAAATTGCCAATGGCGGCAACAAAAGGTGTTTAGCTGATTGCAGTAGATTTTTGATGGTTAAAGAGAGAGCTCTAGGGTTTCTCTGACCATTGGTGATGATAGTAGGTGGTTGTAGCCAAATTAAGGGCCTCTAATAAGCCAGTACATGAGCTTTGTAGGTTTGAGCGTGGATGGTCAAGTCAGTTTTCTTGCTAAGACAGCCCCAAATTGTCAAACAGTGGTCTTAATTTCGAGGAGCTCAGGTGTGTACCATGGTGCAGAATGAAAAAATAGGCGTTTCTTAAAGTCAAGGAGGATCCGTAACGGCTGTTATTTCAAGGATGCTATGTCATCTGAAGGAATTAGAATTGATATATTATTTAATATTTAATTGAGTAATAGGAAGACAGACAATACAACAGCATGTTAAAATAGCAACTAGGCAGGAGCCTACAGCTAGACAAAGCCAAGAATGTATGTTTTGCATGACAGAAGCACAGCCAACCCCCCCTTTAGCCTATTCAAGCTAAATTCATTGTCTCCCTAGAGGTGTGCC
>JAOEHI010001634.1:0-11088 GCA_025447815.1 Percopsis transmontana
AAATTATCATCTGTCATATTGATGATTCATTTGTTTTACATTCCTACATCCCCTTATCATAATGCTCAGTGCTTTGCCAGTTAGCCACCCGTCTGTGTGTATGTGTGTAAGAAAAGCAACAGTTTGATACTGCCCTCTGAAACCTGTGTACTCAGGATAATCACTATTGGCTGTTTATTATGGTCATTTTGACATTAGGTCTCCCAGAAATAATAACTTTCATATTAATTCTCTCCCTTTCTCTCTCTTTTGTTTTTCAGAGTACAAGGTAAGGTCTTTCACTTGTTAATGGCTCTATTTTTCACAAATATAGTTTAATATTCTTGGCAGCCTTGTTTGGACCTCAGCTTATTGTTGTATTGCTTAACAAGCCTCTGACAATACTTGCTCTGTGTGGGTTTCAGGTCTATCCTTATGAAATGCTGGCAGTGACCCACAGAGTGCGAGTTAAGCTTCCTCGGGACGTTGATCGCACCAGGCTGGAGGTAAGCTCTCTCTTTCTTTCTCTTTCACTCTCTCTCTCAATTGCAACCTTCAACAGCTCGAGTATGAACTTTTTTACAACCGCCCACCCCACTACTGGGCCGCTGTGTTAACTCGGGGGCGGGTGGGGGGGGTGGTGTGTGGGGGGGTGTAAGGGCTTTAGTTGGCCTAATTTTCCACGTTTATACAATATCCTTTCAATTTTTTTTATTAGGAAGCATGAGAACAACAGTAATACAGTTGTGGAACAGATATCCTGCCAAAAGGCAAACCGTACAGAGCCGTGAAGGGCCCAGTATTACCAAAATGACACCAACAGACAGACTAAATAAAACAACAATTTAGGTATACAAGTAATTAAAAATAACAACTACCACACAAAAAAATAATTAATAAATAAATAAAGATAAAAAATTACATAGAGAACTAAAATAAAGTGTCTGGCATTAAGGAGCACATATTGACATATTTCAGACCTTTGTCCCAGGTGTCCTCTGCTATTCCCGTCCCTAATTTTTTTTCCCAGTCCTTTTTTATACCCTCCGTATTCATTTTCTCATGTTCTTGTAACACATCCTATATAAATTAAATTGTATGGTTTTCTACTATACAGTCTCAAGTCAAAGTTGTCTAGATGAGTCTTCACAAAATGTCTGATCTGTAGGTATCTAAAGAAATCTTTCTTTGACAGTCCATATTTCTCCTGAAGCTGCTGGAAAGACGCAAACACACCCTGAATATATAAATCCCCAACACAGCAGAGTTCAAACTCTTTCCATTGATCAAAGGCTCCATCCATAATTGAAGGAATAAATGACAGATTTGCTGATAATGGCAGTGTAAAAGATTAAGCTCTGATCTTGAGATATTTTGCTATTTGTTTACAGATCTGAATGGTGCTTTATGGTGGATTATAGTTGCAGTCTGATTTTTTTAGATGAGTGGGAGACATTAGGATAGCCCATAATCGAGTAGGGAAGACAATCCTCCTGTTCCATGCCCGGCCAGCTGGAGAGCTCAATAGTCTTATCCAGCCAGTAGGAGGCGCATCACTGTTCATACAATATCATTTAAATTGCAATTATATTATACTAGTCAACAACTTTTTATCTTTGTTAAAATTGTCATTTCAGTGATTCTATCTCAATTTAGTGCGTTGCGCAATATTGGGGCAGGAGACCTCAACGCCCTGCTTTCGCTGGCAGATTTTTTATTGCGCCTTGTGGTCAAAGATTCAAACTGCAATAAGTGCCAATAGAGGCTTATTGTGGAAGGAATGAGTCTGCCCTACTCTGCTCTCTAGTGTTCTTGAGTTAGTCCACACGTTAAGACTACAGCAGAAATGGCGATCACCATCAGCATTGCTGTGCCTGCTGTGTCTAACAATGTAGAGTTTATTATTAAAACTTTTGCAACTAGAGTAAGCTATTTTTAGACATTGGTTTAGTTTATCGTGGGTGGCTCATCGTCACACACACACTAGGATAGTTATTTAGGATAGTCTATATTTTAATCTTTCAAATGTGTTACCGCGGTGTTATTTGGGCTGCTGGCTGATAGGCCTATGTTCTGTCGGTGTGTTTTTTCGAGCGTCCCAATGTAAAAGCATGTGATCTGTCTAATGCAAGCCTAGAGGGCTAAAATACAAGTAAAAGGCAAAGACAACCTCCCGAGGTGGTCTCAGTTCGTCTCATTTCAGAGGGGTCTGAGTTTGTTTGTGTTCACATGTGCGCAAAAAGTTTTGACTAATCATTCATTTTGAGTTCGTTTTGAGGGCCGAAAGGGACCAAGTGTGAAATACCTTTATTTCATTGATTACACATGGAGACATACAGATAAATGTAAATTATAGTAAAGTAGCTGGCCTGCGGTAAAGTTTAGACCTACACAAAGTAGCAAGCTAGTGTATCGACCGACAAGGACTGCTTGCTGAAGATTAATGCTAGATTTGTCTATGCGGGTGATTTAAGGGAGGTTCTGCTTTCCTGCAAACAAGTCTCTTCCAGAGCCACTGCGGAAGAACTGTTCAAAGTCATTGACACTTACTTTAAAGAGGCCTATCTGAAATGGGAGGACTGTGTGGGGATCTGCACAGACAGGGCTCAGGCAATGGCTGAAAAACGAAGTGGGCTGCAAGCGCTCATTAAGCGCCAATGGGCAGTGGACATACAGCCGTTGCTGCTTCACAGTGTATCATGCAGAGTCCTGAGCTGAGTGATGTAATGACGGACGTCGTTGTCACCGTAAACTACATCAAAACACGACCTGCCAAAGCCTGGATTTCCTCTGCATTGTGTGAAGAAATGGGCTCCGACCCCACAGCTGTTTAGTTTTAAAGCGAAGCCCGATGGCTGTCACGTGAGACGGTTTTATCAAAGATCTTTGAACTGTGAGATGAGATCAGAATCTTTTTGGAGGAATAAGGTAATGAACTTGCCTGCAAGTTTAATGATAAAAAAATTCCTCATGAAAGTTGTATACCTCAGTGACTTATTTCACAAACTCAATGAACTAAATCTGCAGATGCAAGGCACCAACACACACCTTTCATAGCTAGCAGATCATATAATTCACAAGAAAACGGGAGATGTGGGAGCAGCAACTTAAGGAGGGAAATTAATTCATTTCAGAACCTGAAATCATTCATAGAGGTCAACAAGCTACCAAACCCAATACTCTGCCCTACCCCCCATCTCCAATACTCTGCCCTACCCTCCATCTCCAATACTCTGCCCTACCCCCCATCTCCAATACAGAAACATACACCCCCAGGGCACAGTGACGCATGTATCACGTTAGACTGATCTTTTCACTCCATCTAAAAATTAAACAATTTGCTGAAAACACAATAGATGTGTTTTCTTTTACTAAAATCGTTACGTAAAGCTACTGCAGACCTAACAGAACATGTGTGTCATGTTATTAGAGTGGTTTTACACTAAATAGGCCCTTTAAGGAGCAGGTGGTGGTTAGGCATCTTGCTTGAGGATGCTTATACAAAAGGTAGGCCATGCTTGTTAGGGATCGAACCCACAAACCTATGGCTGGAAGTCGGCCACCCTAACTACTAGATTATTAGATTATCCTGTCTAGTAGAAATTTGGTGAAAGCTACATTGACAGGAGTTTCACAAAAGAAGTCAGACATTTAGCCTTTTAACCTAGTTGTGTGTGTGTGTGTGTGTGTGGTTCCATGTGAGTCAGTCCAGTCTTTACAGACCAGTTATTACTGTGACTGTTTGTAAGCATGCATGTGTGTGTGCATCATTCCTCGTCTAGTGCGTACCGTTCACTCAATACAGCAAGAGTGAGTTTCGTCAGTCTCCCAGGGGTGGGTCCAAGTCTGTCAAAGCAGTAAAAATGTGAAACAGTGACATCATCAGGTTTTAATTCACTGTAATGCTTACAGAGGTGCCATTGAAAAAAGTTACATTCTGCCTAACTCAAAACACACACCTGACACAGTATGGTTTATGCAAAAAAATATTTTTTTTAACTTAACTTTATTAAGTTACCTTGTTATGTTCAGCTGAAATATAACTTCAACTTTGATATTTTCAAACTATTACACCACAATAGTCTGTTGTGCTGAAGCAGAATGGATGTTTTGCATGGTGCACATTCTACACTCTCCTGGAAAGATGTCTAGTTGTTATGGAAACCAGGTGATTGAAATCAATACCATACATGTTTTCATTGTGCGTCATATTTTTTATATTTATGGACAAGTTAGGGAGTGTTTGTAATTCAAATCAAGTTGAGGTTGGACAGGACTCATGTTTTGACAAACTTCTGAAGAATAGACATTTTGATGTGCAGAAGGCAGTCCCACTGTGGCCAATGAGGTGTACATGATCATTTAAATGGCCTTAGATTCTCCGATACTCTGTTCTTATTCAATGTAGGTATTGAGCTGTTTTTAACTTAAGTTATCCATCTGCTGTCTGTATTTCATAAGGCATGTCAAATGTGTCCATTTTGTCAAATTAATTAAATTCCTTATTGTTTATTTTATATTGCCCATTTCACTGTTCCTCTAATCCTAATAAGTTAAAGCTACAATCTTGAACTTTTTTTTATATATGTGATTGAGGTAATATTAACTGATTTTGCATTGCCCATTGTCCATTCATGATAGCCTTTTCATTTGCACTTGTAATGTTTTATAATCTTGTGAGTAGATGCAACATCCCGGTATATTTATATTTCAGGTACACAGGTAGTGATGCCTTTTTCCCCAACCAGCAATAGTGGGTCCATCAGATAGAATAGGCAGAACTATTATAAGTGATAAGCATAAGTGACCCACTGGCCCACCAATGTCCATATACTGTTTGGTTTCAAATTGATCACTTACCACTTAATTACTGTAGGCAAGGCTGTAATTATAATATATATTGGAGAGGCATATTCAAATATGCTCAAAATGTCCGCCTCAATATATTGACATAAAGAATATAAATAAATGCAAAAATTGCTATGATATGACAGGCAACCATGCACCGCCATCCAAAATAATCATTAGCAGATGTAATCATAATCATAACTAAACTTAATAAATTGTCATTATTATTAATACCGGTTCTAGTATTATAGTGTTCTACAGTTCTGTGTGCGGTGTGTCCAAATGGTGATGCCATACCCCAGCAGAAGCCGCTACTACAATCTACAATCAATGTCAAACAGTGTAATGTCTCTCTATTTAATTTCTTTCAAATTTATTAAAAGTGGAAAACTACAATGTAATGTGAGTGTTACGTAGGCTATCACTGTCGAGTGGAAACAAACGTTTTTGGTGAAAAACGGGCCGATTTGCGAGTGGTAATCAAGCCATCACTAACGTTAGTCATAGCTAAGTTACATGGAAAGTTAATTAGCCCCACATTCACCCAGTGACCAACAATGGTGCTCACGAGTGTATTTTACTAAAGTATGTCTTTATTACATTATATTTGTCAGAAAGTGTCAATCATTCAAGATGATTTGCTTCTTTTATTTATTTCACATTCGTATAGTATACTGTATAGTTGTAATAGCAAATTCGTTTTTACATTTTGTAAGTTTTTTGGGGGGTACCCCCAGACCCGCCTCCATGGCTATGGTTTCGACTATAGGTGTCATCAATTTGACCTAAACCAGAAAGTGCCAGATTGTGGTATTAAACTTGAATGCACAGCATCACGTCTCAATACAGTATATAATAATAATATAATGTTGTTTGATATTCCAAAATGTGCAAGACTGTGCTAATATATTTGGTGTGTGTTTGTTATTTCAGAGACACCTGTCTCCTGAGGATTTCCAGCAGGTGTTTGGGATGACCCTGGATCAGTTTGAGCGCCTGGCCCTCTGGAAGAAGAACGATCTGAAGAAGAGGGCACGTCTTTTTTAAGCAGATAAGCAACCGACAACTCCAACTCTGAAGCATCTGTCCCTTCCACCCAGAGGGAGCCGAGGTCTGACGCCCCGTCTGATATACCTATATATGCACCTCCATGATACCCTATGCCATCACTTCTCTAAAACATCATGCCATTTGGCTGCAGTACCAAGAGGGAGGCAGTTCAAGAGAAGGCTTTGCGACAGCGGCACGACAATGTTGGTGGTAGCGCGTCGCTTAGCATGTTTTTGTCTGACGTGGCTGATGACAACCTAACCTGGGGAGGCTCGGGTGTTGCATTTGCATGGCCTGTGTCCCACACCCCTGCTCTTTTCCTCCCCCAATCCATGTAAAGTCTGCACCCTCGCCGCTTTTTCTAATTCTTCCTATAACATTGTCTGTGGTTCTGACTGTTCTACATGTAAGTGTGCATTCTGCTCCACTGTGTCAATCCTTTAAAAAAACAACTGTTTATTCACATGCTGTTTGTTTTGCGCTTTCTCAGGTTTAATTGTATAGCCAATTGCTTGCCTGATTTTATGAGCTCTCCCTGTTTTCCTGTGCACCGACTAACTGTAGCATTGTCCAGCTGTTCCCGGTCCATTTTCCACAGTACACGCCTTGTTGTATAGCCTTGTTATTGGGTTCAGACAGTGGAGGGAAACGTCTGTATACATTCACTGTTATAGTACTTCTATGCCCATAAGAGTAAGATAAGCAACTACTGTAGAGTGTGAGCCTCTGAAGTTTTCTGTCAAAGCACCTTATCTTATTGTTTGTTCTTTTTCTTTTGGAAAGCGGAGAGTATGCTTTAAAGTTAGAAAATAGTGGGTAGTTTTGATATGCGTGCACTGATGGGTTTGATGTGGTCTTGTATCTTACACTAACTACTCGTAAATCAGAGCCAGGTCTGGCCAGGGGCCTCGGCACGGCACTGAATTACGGACAGAAAATAAAGGGCTTTGGGAGCACTCTGCAGATCCACACAGCAGGCATTTGGAAGAGTCAGTGTCTGCAAAGTCATGTTGTCAAAGCCTATACTTATATCTTGAAGTAAAAAAAATGAAATTATTTTTATATGCTATTTTGGACCTCTGGAAAGGATTGTCTAAAATGCACCTGATATGCAGCCAAGAGAATCATGGTTTTGCATACATGTAGACGATATGCTCAATATCCACCAATACACAGACCTGCAACAGCACTTACGCATAACAAGTGAGGTCTTGCTTGATTTAAAATAATCATATGTAACTGTGCTATACTCCAATGCTTCCCAGATACAGGTTAACTCTTAATATGTTTTCTCTAAGAAATGCTACATAAGGCTACTCGTGCTGTACGTAGCTAAATTACATCAGCTTCGGAACAGCCCGTCGACTAACATAATTTGTATGTAAACATATACCGGACATGTACTGGATTACAGGCTATACAAGCCGTGATGTGTTTCTGCTACAGTATTTGGACATGCATGAGAATGTAAGAAGGGGGTTGTCCATTGACCGCTTATTTGGTGTGTATAAAAAAGGCATCTATGTGGTTTTTAATTTGACCTCCATCCTGTGTTATGATGTGAGTGATTGATGATTTTCTGAAATGCCAGAGTCAGATCATTATGTTAGCTTGTTAGATATTTATTTTTTGCAATATCAAGGGAAGGGCTTGTTGAACTGAACTCTAGTGATGAATGAATACTGTAGTGCCATTTTTAGACAGTTTTTAAAGGCATGTCTAATTTAGATTTTAATCTCAGTTAATGTATGGAATCAAATGTCTCTCTTTCTGTAAGTAACATACTAACTTTTTTCAAAAGACGTAATGTCCTTTGCTGTCTGATTTCTAATATTCATCTGCTATTAAAGTGCTTTATTCAAACAATAGAGTGGATTGGAATGCTTGGGTCAAATTTCTGTACAAACTATTATATAACTATTTACACTCATAGACTGATTATATATTCAGTTGGTCTGGGTGGGGATTAGCTATGCAGAGAATGAGGTTACTTGTCTTCTGTAATATGTCCTATATAATCTACTTATTAAATACTCAAATACAAAAATGGAGGTCACCAAGTCCTCTAGTTAAAAGCAGATTTTTCCAGTCAAGGGGAATATGTCAAGTTAAAACAGCTTTAGAAACATTAATGTAAGCCGAATCTGAAACTTTTGCTCAAATCAGGCCACTTATCCAAAAATGTAACCTTAATATCCCCAATGGAAGCCGCTTGACCCAGAAAAATATTGAAACCGACAGTCATGAATGCACTGAAAAGCAATATGTAATAAACAGTATATAATGTGTTATACGATATATACACAAGCTGCATTATGAAAGATAAGCAAATAACCATTGGGTGATTTATTGGAATTTAGTTTTGCTCCATTGCTGATTTGCAAAGAAATATTATGTCCAAATAAATGTTTCATCCAACAGCATTGTCTGTTACTTGATGTGTTCTTGTGTGTGTGTTCTAAACCCTGTCATCTTTAACAACGATTAAAATGAGCTAATGTTTTCCAGAGTGTGTTTAACCAAGAAAAGGGAAAGTATATTATTTCATTTCAGATAAAGGATCTAAATTAGCTACACTATTTCTCAGTACAACTGGACAGTTTGACCTGAGGAGAGGTGCCTTTGGCACAATACTCTTGGCACATAATCTTGGCACAATACTTTGTAACCGCAAATTAATAACCTGAAATACAGCAAAGCAGTAACACATCAGATTTGATTTAATCTGATTTAGTGGATGGGGGAAACCAGCTGGGAATAAATACTATGCAAGTGTAGTGTTAAGAGGCCACAGTACGTACAGACAGACAACTAGGATAGATGAGAGAATAAAGGAGAGGAAATACAGACGTCTGCAAAGGGATATGACTCAAAATTAATCATTGGTTTGATTCTGGCTAATTCATGATGCAACAAAACCAGGGACAGTTTTACCCCCAACAGGACCATCATTTTAACAGGCGATTATCTGTACAAAAATGAAAAACATGAGGTAAAATAAAATATAACCATCACCATTTACAACCGACGACAGACACGAAGCCGGTTACGTCATAGACATAGAATATATTTATTTATTTCGTTTATTTAGGGATCTCCCATGGTTTAGTTGAGAAATTACGCGATTGGTATTCATGTTATTTTCGACAACATGATCGAATGCTGCTTGAAACAAACTTTATTTTGTTTATTCTGTCTATGAATTACGAACAGTAACTTTCTTGGAACATCAGTCCCACTCCTTACTCTAAGCAATTGGGCAAGCCTTTCTGTAGCACTGATACGATTGGCTAGTATCAACGTCAGTCACATCTGTAGCCGTTGACAGCCGGGAGGGCTTGTGGGTGGGAGGGGAGAGGTGCGGTGGAATAACCTATTGTCACTAGAAAGGATAGGAAGAAGGAATTATTAACACGGAGAACGAGAAAGACGACAAAAGTAAGCTTTTTCATTGTAACTTTTCTGATTACAACGACTTTCATTCAGAAGTTTGTGTCATAAGTAGTTCTCTCAACACCTTTTGTTTGAATGATTTTGACTAGTTCTCTCTACACAGCATGCATGTGTATTTGGCTGTGATTTTTATATTCAAATTGGGTGAATAGTAAAAGGGTATATATTGTTAAAAATTACAAAACAAAACTGCTTCGTTGTTGAATGAACATGACTGTCTATTACTGAAAGCTTCTTTCAGTATCTGTTTGTTATCCTATTTTATCAGCTTGTGCTTAAATATTTTGATAATATTGACCTTTTTTTGACAAAACAGTTTCCATTTTCTGTAAAAAACAACAATATTCAAAATACAAGCCTAGTGTAAAGGCTAAATAAATGAGAGAGTGGTACAAAGGACCACGAGGTTCGAGAGACAGGGGCTGGGCTAGTGGATAGGAGCGAGAGCGAGAGATAGGGAGTCATTGACAGTCTAATGAGCTCAGATGCTGTGGGCTGGAGGAGGATTTTTCCGGCCCGCCCACCCCGCCACAGCATCAACAGCAAGGAAGGGGGAGGGTGGAGGTGTGGGGTTTTGTGAGTGCCAGTTCAGAAATGGCTTTCTCCATTGTCGTAACCCACTCTCTCCTCCATAGTCCTCCATGGTCCTTTTTTTAGATGGTAACATTTTAAATGAAAAAGGGAGATATAAATTGTTCTGGAGGTTAAACAATTCACTGGGTTGAAGGCTGCCATATCTTTAAAAGTGAGACGTTAATATTAGCTTGTCTGGCTACCTGCTCTGCACTCTCCAAGACAGCAGACTGTGTGTGTGAGCGTCCGTTGAATTGCTCTATGTTTAGGGATATTTGGAGGCCTGTAGGCCTATATTTTGCCACCATGCTTACCTTAGCTGACCCAGGACTGTCACTGTTTGTTTATAAGAAGATTATGGTTGCATTTGTATTCCACAAATTTATCCGTAGCCTCTTGTCCCCCCAATTGTTTGCTTGTGGCTTGGCATTTTCCTGTTTTTCTTGGAAGAAAGGCCGACTTAACCACAGCCATCTCGCTGTGACAATGGACAACAGCAGGCAGAAAATTGTATACATCCTGTCAGACAATAGGAAAGACGCTGTGTTTAGACAGTCATGTGAGATGGGGACACAGAAAGCAGTGGACTGTAGGCACACACATATTTCTTAAACACACAGTTTAATCCAGAATTCAGAACTTTTTATGCTTATTAATTATTATAATTAACTCATTAATGCTATACGCTAATTGGCCAAACTACAGTCTATGATTCAGGTGCAGGAATCAGAGCACAACTTTGTCCAATGAGAACATGGCAAAGAGTAGCCTAGTGTTTGTTACCATAATAATTCTCTCACTGATATGGCTTCACTTGTGCTGTGTGTACTATCCAGTACAAAGGCTCTCGTATCAGTCAATGATGTTGGCTTGGGAAGTCCAAATCTTATAGTAATAGTAGAAGTGACCCCAAAAAGTCAACTATTCGATGATTTGAATAGACAGACATCGTTCTGTCGACCATCTCCGCTGCTCAGAGGCATAACAACAATAACCCCCTCATTCCTCAGAACGGCGAGGCGGAACCAAGGTGCAATATTCCCGACTTGAAGACACTGTGTAAAAAGAGAGACGTATATGAGACATGTAAACAAGTTCTTCTTTTGTTGCTTAAGCAAACTTAAGCTTTTAAGCAAACTTAAAAACAAGGAAAAAATATATTCTTTTAAGACATAACGATAGTCG